>JAMWET010000128.1:277500-307237 GCA_024036415.1 Prochilodus magdalenae | reverse complement strand
TGGGGCAAGGGATGTGCATCCTTCCTTCAGGGTACTTGCAGTTGAGCCACTAAGTCGGTGCATATTCTCAATAGCCATCTCGCTTCAGACCATTACCACGGAGAAGCATATTCGCTTAACAGACTTCCGGTATTAACCCCTGTTCCCTCCATTTCGTTTAAGAACCTGAACGCAATGTCTACTGGTAATGTGCAGGGGGAACTCTCTGTACGGAAGACGGAACGGCCTCTCTATCCACCAACCGAATGCGGTGAGTAAAAAACCTTTTGGCCTCACACACAATCCAAAAGTGAGTGTTTAGAAACACATCGTGGTAATTAAACAAGAAGCTGCGAAAACTCCTGCTGGTAGATAGAATGACCGACTTGGCACGACTCAATGTCAATATCCTTCAAACCAACCTCTTCAGTCCTCCTCTTTTAGGTCCCAGAACTAGAACCAGCACCAAGCTCTGATGAAGCATTTTTTTGACAGAATTGGTGTTTCTGGAACAAGTTGTAGTCTTCAGTGGCTAAACATGGCGAAAACATCGGCCAGTTTTGCAGTTTCCTCTTCAATGTTATAGGCTTGTCTGAAAGATTCACCACTTTCATCGGAACCCATCGATCACTCCACATAGAGGTAATGATACGGCCTACCATGATGTTCCGTGGCATAGTCAACGTTAACCGTCTTCCGAAGAAGTAGGTTTCAACGATTACAGTACTTCCGGGTGAAACAGGAAACATTACTCGGCAGCTTACCAAACACAAGGTGCTCCTGCTGAGCAAGAAGAGTGACAGCTTGGGTTAGCTTAACTGTCCCCAATCTTGGAAGGTGCATCTTTTCTCTCTCCACCTGGACAAACCAGTCATCATGTCAAGGAAATGAGCAACATCACCCACATGTCTGATTATTATTCTGGGAAATCAACCTCCAATAATCTTCACTGCTCTTCAAATGCTGCATGATAAACTTTTATCACATTGGAGCCGAGAATTTAGGTCATCCTTTTGCCCAGGAACGACAAGGACTGAACAATACAGCTTAAACCATAAACTTGAAGTTTTCACCTCATAAACACATTTTGGGACGTGTCTGATGACCTCCACAGCCAACCAAAAACAACTTGTTCGTTCATTTGTTGCTCGTCGGAAATTACATTTTCACTACGCAGCTCTTGTTCTGCCTCTACGCTCAGCGTACAAGCCATCGAACCGGAGTCAATCATGCCCTTCACCTGGAATTCTCCATTCACAGTAACCAAAGTATAGAAAAGTTCACTAAATGGTTCACCCTTTGCGAATTTTGTACAACCACTTTGACATCTTCGGGAACTGAAGCGCGCGTATGTACATACTGCTGCTCTAGAAAATCGCTTTCAACTCTGTTGAGGGTTTCACTATCAGTGCCTACACGTCCCCTCTCCAAATGCAGGCCTAGTTGTTTAAAGACTGGCGTTCCTGAAAGACCTGTATGCTAGGATCAGCAATCCTTGATCTGCGGTTTCTGCAATCCTTTTTCCAATGCCCTGGTTGAAAACATGCCAAACACAATCCTTCTCGCCTACAGTGCATGGTGGTGGAATGCTCTGTAGCTCCACATATCCTACATGGCTTTCGGAATGGCTGGCGCTGATTGAAGGGATTTGATACATTAGCTGTAGTTTGATTATTCTGTTTCAGCACATGGTCAGAAGACCAATGAGACTTTGCATAGTACCGTTTTCAGTTGACACAGTAGCTCCAGATGTCACTTCAGTCTGTTCTAGTGTGCTCACCAGGTTTACACGGCAGTTCAGGTTTAGTTAAAAACTGATGTCTGTGAGTGTACAGTTACACACTTCCCAATGGTACTACGTCCTTGCCTCGCTTGCTGCTGTTGTGCCCTGCACTCAGTCTGACTAACATCGAGTCGCTCCTGGATTTCACTCGCCGTCCCATTTATCAGCTGTTTTAAACTTCAGAATTGCTGCCAGAGCGGAATCAGGACAATGCTTTACAAACATCATGATTACCTCTCTACCAGAGTCTTCCAGCTTCCGTCCCTGTCTCTTTAAACACTCCTCAGCAACATCAACAGCTTTGTGCAGGCGGATCCAGTAATCCATGGCGCACTCTCCAACTACAGGCAACGTGTTATAAAAGTCAGCAAGGGGCATTGATGAGTAAGTCAACTCACTAAAATGCTGCTTCAATATGTCAATGATCACATTAGGGTTTTCACTGGGCTTCAGGAATGAATTGCTGCGAAGGATGATTTTAATCACATCTCTAGCTTTCCCTGATAACCTAGACAAAATCTCCTGAGCTTGTTCCTCTAGTGGTGTACCCCTTTTCCTCAAGTATGTGTTCATTTGCTCCTCCCACTCATGAATTGACACTTTATCAGACCCATCTCCATGAAAACTAGGAGGTTCTTTTACATCTGACTGGATGACCAGTTTTACACCTGTCAGGTTGAGTGTACGTGAATCAGCTGGAGACTGCTCTACCTGTGTACTCTGAGCTTGAGCTACCCCCGACTCTTTGATCTCATTTCCTTTCTGTAACTGAGCAGTTATAGACTGGCCTATCTGATGAGCTAACTGAGTGATGAGGTTACTCAAATCTGGAGAACACATGTCTGAGTCAAAAGGCTGGTGGCTAGCAGGGATACGAGTGGAGCATAAGGCTGGAGAACCAGATACCCCTCTTGCATCTGGTGTTTGAACTATCTCCCCCTGTACTCCTGCCCTTCCAGGACCAAGTTCTACATCATCATACTGCATAACACTCTCATTTTCCAACACGTATGACATGTTCACTTCCAAAATGTTACAATTATCAATCAAGAAATAATGTTTTTTTTTTTTTTCCGAGTTCGTGTGGAAAAAGTGTTTTCAAACCAGTCACTATGATGAGAAGCTAATACTGCAGCGCCTCCCGGTGGTCAAACTGGCGTTGATCCTCCTGAAGAATCCGGGTCACGGCACCACTGTAGCGGGTCCAATCTTCACATGTGGTAAACATGTATGAGGAACCCGGCCACACCTGCTCTGCGTTGTGTTGTGTAAGGATAAGGGAAGACTCGTGACCTCCAATGCCGGTACCAACTGGGAGTTATTTATTGTCTGGATGTAAAAGACAGTGAAACAGTGAGAAATGGCGTCCAGCCTCGTGTCTGCTTGCTCAAGCCTCTCTCTCTCTCCTACAGTGCTTGCTGCTCACTCACAGCTTACATGAGAGTATACAACACGAGAGAAGTAAGACTGTGGCTACAATTCATAGGATATTTTCTTACACATAAAACACCCACATAGAAAATAAATAAAAAGCACAAAGACATAACCAGTAGAAAAAAATAGAAAAATATAAAGAATAATTACATCAATATATATAAGCTTATTTATAATATAATATACATATTTTACTCAATATAATACATATTTTTTAAGATTGACTTCAAAAACACATTAAAGTGCAGAGATTTAAAACAAAAATTGAAAATACCCGAGTTATGTGCAATATTACTAATTTACCATATGAACTTTACCTTATTTTTAATGTTTTTAATAGCTCCCTTTTTAATACCTGCTTTTTATAGTAATTTATATGAAACACTTTTTAAAACCATGAGAACAAACAAAGAAAATAAAACCTCTAAGCTAACGAAGCGATTTAAAATCCATACCTGGATGTAAAAGACAGTGAAACAGTGAGAAATGGCGTCCAGCCTCGTGTCTGCTTGCTCAAGCCTCTCTCTGCGTGACCCCCGAAACCACAGAAAAGGTGGGGGAAGGGATTAGCGTTACATAGCACTAGCAGCTGTAGCTTGCTAACAATTCTCACCCTTATACTGCAAAATTCTGCCAAAATACATGGCATCCACCTCTAATACACCCAAATCATGAAATATAAAGGCATTTCGCTTCGTATTTTTTCGCTTTTTAACACCGTATAGAACATTATTTTAACTCTTTTACTGAGTGCTGAAGTTTTACCCACCTCTCTCCTACAGTGCTTGCTGCTCACTGAGGAGAGAGTGGCTGATGCAACCGATACCGCGATAGCTCCGCCCCCAAGACGAAACGGAGGAAAATAAAACACAAGGAAATAATAATTATAAAAATAAAAAAATATATATATATATATGTACGCTTTTAAACACATTTTCCGCTGAATACAAATTTCCAACACATGAAATAAGAAGATTTTGTGTGAAAAATAAATAAACTAAATTAAATCCGTTACACTCGCACTACTTAGGGGTTTCCCCTCCCTTGTATTTATTGTTTATGGCCTTGTGTATTTATAGTACATTGTCTTGCACACTTGCACACGTGCACTTCATGATGTAGCACCTTGGTTCTGGAGGAACTGTGTACTGTACACCACTGTATATGGTTCAAATGACAAATAAAACCACTTGAACTTGAACATGAATGTTACTGAATACGTTGTCCACCTGGTTGTTAGGTTAGTTTAGTTCAAAAATCTGTTTGATCAACTTTCCACCAGATGTAGTGAATTAGCATCAGAATGTTTGGAGTCCAAATGTAGCTTCCTTGGTTTAGAACCGGAGGTTCAGTGCTAAGGTTGCTAACAAACATTAGAACTCAATAATCAAATAGCCCAAATCGTTTCTCCCCCTAAACTGCACCAAGATTTTCCTGAAGGTGTCACACCTGCTGGCTCTCGTCTTATCTCACCGCCAATCTCCTGGATTCCCGATGACATCACTTTCACATGCCCGCTATCTCCCAATCCCGTTCCGTGTTCTAGATCCAAGTGTCCTGAGTATTGATCGTACCTGTTGTGAATCTAGTCTGTTTGTATGTATACTCCTCTCTCCCACTGACCCATTGTATCCCCACTCTGTGCGTGCTGAGCGGGTCTCTCTGGGATCTCTCTGGTTCTGGCTTCATTCTGATTCTCTGATTTACTCTTTTGTCTTTGCCTTTTTGGTTCTTTTGCTGTTCTGGTAGTTTTGCCTGGTTTTTGACATCTGCTTGTGTCTTCACTCTGTCTCTGCCCTGCCCTTTTGTTATGTCCACCTTGCTCTTGTTGCTGTTGCGTCTGACTACAATCTCATCTACTATCTGTTGAATAAACCTCGCCTTGATTTCAGCTCAGCGCTCATCACACTGTTTGTCCATCAACACATAAAGTCAAAAAGACGTAGTGATGTTGTTTAGAGCTGTGGTTCCCCACCCTGGTCCTGAGGGACCCCCTGTTATCTTAAGGTCACAATAAAATACATTGTGATCTTTAAAAAAAAACACAACCTTTGTTTTCTTGAGGTCATAAAAAAGAAGCTGAGAGCTTGAGCGTTTGTTATTTTGAGATTTCAATAAAAATGTGTTTTTTTTAAAGTTTTATTATATTGAGATCCCAAGAAAAATGGGCTGTGATCTCGAGAAACAACATTTGCTACTTTGAGACAAGAAAAATCGCAGGTTAACTACCTAATGGCCTATCTGGAATTCCATAGAAAGTAAAGGAAGTTTCAATAAACCGTTTTGATGTGAGTGATGACTCCATCCCTCAGTGCTGTTTGTTTGTGTTCCAGCGTAGCTATGGTGTCTGAATGTAACGGTTTCTGCACAGCTGCAGAGGCACATACCCCTGCTAATAATGTAACTGATTGGATCAGTTAACCAGCTGTGAGCAGCTAGACGTGTAGCATCCCAGCCAGCTCTGGAATATACTGATAACGCTAGCATTACCCTGTTGCATCTTTAGCTGCAGGCCCCACACGGGCTAACAGAACATCTCTCTCATTCTCTCATACACATAGATTCCTTACTGCAGAGATTTCTGGATCATCTGGATCAACAGGATCATCGCTTATGAATCATTGTGGCCATATTATAGACTGTTGGACCAATTTCACATCACATCAGAACCCCCAGGCACCTGAGCATCAGCGCCAACGTGGGTCTCCTGCCCTGTTTCATCGCCCGGCATGACCATAACCTTTACACTTACCCGAGTCTGGCTTTGATCATGAACTCTATCTATGGGTCGGCTCCATCTTGCAGTTACTCCCTCCTGGACTAATCAGACTGGATCTAATCAGACTGGACCTAATCAGACTGGATCTAATCAGACTGGATCTTCTAGATGTTCTTATCCTGGTAGTTCTGTCTTTCTCGTCTCATCCGGGTTCGACCTGAGGTTTGGTTCCGCCCTTGAGCCTGGTTCCTCTCGAGGTTTCTTCCTTCTCACCCGAGTTTTTCCTCGCCACTGTTGCCTCTGGCTTGCTAAAGGGGGGCTTGGACCCAGTTTTTCCCCACCCCGCCACCCTCAAATGTCTGTACATTAACTTTGTGTTTTTTTTTTTGTTTTTTTCCTTTTCTTATATATAACAAACTGATTCTCTGTGAAGCTGCTTTGAGACAACGTTGGTTGTAAAAAGCGCTATACAAATAAACATTGATTGATTGATTGATTTCCCAATTCATGAAACACACGGACGCCAAAGGAATAGAGGACATTTGTCTATATCAGTCATCAAGACAAACAAAATCAGTATCTGTGTCTGTTTTAGTTTTATTCTAAGGCATAAAACGAGAGGACGTGTAAAATCAAGGTCATGTTTGATACATAAACCACATAAACATTGATGGAATAAAACGCAAAGTCCTTCAGCTCAAATGTATCTGCATGAAGCACTAAACCTGCCAGGCTGCACTTGGTAATGAACTGGATGTGGGAACTACTGTGCTGAGGCTTTGTAGACTAAAGGTTAAAACTGCAAACACATTCGATTTTAAATCAGTAGCAGCGATTAGATTATGGCTAAATCCCAAAACACGAGCTACGAACTGCTGCACGTGCTAAATCAGGTGCGTGGTTTGGCTCGGCAGACACTCTTCTCAGTTTGCCACCACCATCCCATAAACAGGGAAAGCGTTTGGCGCGGGTCTCATCATCAGGCTGCCGTTTTTATTGTGGCCTCTGTGAAATTTGAAATATGTTACATAATACCTGCTGCTGGCCGTCTTAGTCTTTACATCATCTATCAGGCCCTGGTCTGTATTGCATAACAGGTTTTGCAGCAGCTGGCTCGTGTGTGGTTTTTGCAATAATAGACATGGATAAAAAAAAAAGGAGCTCCTATTTCTGTCTGCCGTTTCACTGTGTAACCCAGCTAGGGGATGTTTGGAAAGGACCACCAACTATGACCACCCACTATAACAGTCAAGAACACATTTCTGAGCTGATTCATCCACTAGTGTGGTTACCACTCAAGCCCCGTCTGACTGATACATTCGATTATATGTAATGTAGTTTTGCTATTTGCTCCTAACACCATGGCAACGTAGCCTATGACTGCAATGGTGTCATGCCAGACTGTCATGGAGTGACTCAGAATGACAACAGGTCATCTCCTGCTTTTGTCTTCGGGGAGACCATCATAGAAGTGGAGCCACCGTGGTCAGCACCAAGATAAGCGACTTGTTGTCACACGTATTCAAGCTGCATGGGATGGATTATCACAGGACACCATCAGGAGTCTCTACAACTCCATACCGAGACGTCTGGTGTGTTGTGTTTGCAAACATGGCGGCTCGACACCATACTGAGAGACAGACTTCTGTATGTGTAGCTCAGTAAATATTCCCCATATCAGTCTAAACTGATCATCAGTTATTGTTCCTGGTAACCTTCATCTTCCTTCCCAACAGCACCGCACTCCCACACCTCCTTCTGGGTGCAGATATTCTTTTGATGGTGAGTGTTTAAATTTTCGCTCTTTCCATTGACTTACATTAAAGGTAAAGGGCGTTTTGCTCTCTCCTGTAAAGTTACCATTTTGGAGATACGTGTTTTTTTTTTTTTCATTCTCCAAATATGTTCCCCACTACTACTACTACTACTCATACTCTATCACTAACACAGGCCCCCATACACCAATACCGGTACAGACGATTAATCAGGACTAGATCCAGGTGTTCTGTAACATTACCACCGTTTCCAGCTCTCACACACATCCACAGCCTTTTAAACTGATTAAAGACTCATTACACGCAAGCTTACAGTGCAGAAACCTCATTTCACACCAGCATTTTATAGTCCTTGTCAGGTGGCCTCCGGGCCTGCAGGTAGCCAGGCTCAATTAGCATTTTGTAGCACCAAGCATTTTTCACATTTGGCCGTCTAGTTAGCGTTAAGCGTAGCGGTGCAGCTCCTGAAAATGAAATGCGGTCCCTTCCTGCAGTCGATGGCTAATGTGATTTCTAGAAATGTTTCCTCCTCTGATTTATTTATTAGAAGCTAATCAAGCAGTGATAACAAATGAAGGCTTCTGGCTTCGCATGTCCATGGAATGTGATGTAGCTGAGGAGCCGGCATGATCGTGACTAAGTCTGATGCTTGTGTTCCTTTTCTGGGTGAGTATATTTCTGTGTGTGTGTGTGTGTGTGTGTGTGTGTGTGTGTGTGTGTGTGTGTGTGTGTGTGTGTGTGTGTGTGTCTGTGTGTATGTGTGTGTGTGTGTGTGTGTGTGTATGTGTGTGTGCGTGTGTGTGTGTGTGTGTGTGTGTGTGTGTGTGTATTAAGCCTTCCTTTGCCAGTAGCTTCAAGCCACATGTGTGTTTATAGCATTTACCTCTTCGCCCCGTGAGGTATCTGTCTCCTTGACAACCTGGGATGCTCCCCCTCCTCTCCTCTCCTCTCCTCTCCTCTCCTGAGTAAATACAGACAGAAGAGCATACAGCAGTGCGAGACCTGACATCTCCATTAGCTTGTTAGGGGAGTGTGGGCTTGCCTCTGTATTGCAGAGAGGTTTCTCCAGAGGTGTGTACACAGCAGCTGGAGGGAGAGGTGCTCAAATCCCCTATAACGCACTCGCCGCGCTCCACTGAGTCCGTCTGAAGGATCAGGTGGCTCCAGGTTCCCTGTTTTCATAGGGATTTGGATAGGGCATGTCTTTTATGCAGCAGTGAACTTGATGCACAGTTTACTCTAACCCCTCACAGATCAAGAGCTATTCCCAGCTTTTTTGCTGTACTATTCAAATGTAATTACACTCATCGTCAAACAGTAGCCGGAGCCAGAAGGTGTGTCAGATTGCGGTGCTGTTGGGAAGGAAGGTAAAGCTTACCAGGATCAATACATGATGATACGTTTAGACTGATATGGGGAATATTTATTGAGCTACACATACAGAGGTAGTGCTGTCTCCCAGTATGGCATCGGGCTAACACAACATGCCAGGCATTTTGACATGGAGGTGTAGAGGTTCCTAATGGTGTCCTGTGATAATCCATCCCATGCATCTTGAATATTCTCACACAGTTCCTGCAGATGGTGTGGTAGGAGTGGAGGTGGAGCCACACCAGGCCTTCTGGACATTCAACCGTTCATCTTGGCGCTGACCACGGTGCCTCCACACACGGATTCGGTGTCCCAAGACTAAACTGGGACTCGTCTCTAAAGATGATCTGCTGGCATTCTGAGTCTCTCCATGACACTCTGGCACAACACCATTGCAGTCTTTGGCGACACTGATGTGATGTTAAGGGTAGTTGTCACAACCGTCTGCATGCATATTGGATTCATGATTTGAAAGTGTGTATTTTTAACTAGAAGGTCTGTTTACAGCTACTACTTTGAGTTAAGCTGACAGACACCAGCTAATGACGCATCGAACCAGTAGATTATTTATTAAAGTTTATTCAGTAATTCTACGTGGTTGTTATTGACCATTTTGGTCACCAAAACACTTTTAAATGTCATTTCTAAAGCACATAATCCCTGCAATGTATCTGAGATTTCCCACTGTACCGCTTATGCTGAACCTAAACCGTATACTAGCTATACTAGCTATATAGCTATACTATACTAGTGAACAGTATGCTAAAAATGACACAGTTATCATTAGGAGTGCATTCAGTAGTGCAGTAGGTAAGGCACAGCAGTGCATGGTTTGGAGTGTAGCGTTAGATCAGCCTGTAAGACGCTGGCTGTTTATTGAACATCTCCAAGCTGAAGTATAAGGTATTTGTTGATTAGGGATCATGTATTGAGGTAAATCAGTGCACTTATTGGGGCACACTGATGTTTGTGATCAATGTTTAAGGTACCTCAGTATAACTGCAGCACCATTTAAGGTGGAATGGAAAAGTCAAGCTTCATGTACTGGCCTACTATTTGACCTTGAGGGTTTTAGAATAGCAGCAGGTGATCTACAGCAGTAATTTCCCCTTCTGTCTTGGGCGAGACGATCAGTGAATCTGTGTGTGGAGGCACCAAAAGAGGAATAGTTCGTTGTCATGCATCACATGTTCTACAGGCCTGGTGTCACTCCACCTCCATCCCTACCACAACATCTGCAGGAACTGTGTGAGGATATTCAAGCTGCATGGGATGGATTATCACAGGACACCATTAGGAACCTCTACAACTCCATGCTGAGACGTCATTTATTGTTCCTGGTATCCTTTATCTTCCTTATAGATAATAGCGTTGCAGTCCCACACCTCCTTCTGGGTGCAGCTACTGTTTTAATGAAGAGTGTATCGGGTTCAGTTGTGTTCTGATTTGTGTCATTAGCATCTAACCCAGTGTTTCTTGCGTGCACCAATACGCTGCCGAGATGCTTCATCCCTGGTTCAGAATAATGAAAAGCATGGCTGATTCTGATGGTACCGGGACACTGTCTGGTTCTCCTGAGGCAAAAATCCAGCCTTTATTTAAAACAGTAAGAGCCCGTTGCTGCTCTTCTGGTAGTTGGTGTAATTTAGCTACAGAAACACAGACAAAATGGAAATACCCCACGAAGACAGGAAAACCAGCCTGTGTGTGACTGTAGGTCAGCTACTGAAGGCAATTACTGAACCTTCAGAGGTTCGTAGCCGACAGCGGATGTGTGCGTAATTTTTCCGTGGAGGTTTTTGTAGCCTGGTTGATGTTAATGTCACAGTAATTCCAAAAGCCAACACGCTAATCTGGCCAATTTACCTGAATCCAGAGGGCTCCAGTGAATCTATGTGTGGAGGCACTGTAATGCGTCTCACATCCAGGAGGCCTGGTGTCACCCATACTCCCCTTTCACCCACACCACAAAATCTGTAGGAACTGCAGGGGAATGCTCAAGATGCATGGGATGGATTATCATTAGGGACATCTACAACTCCATACTGAGTTGTCTGGCATGTTGTGTTAGCTAAGAGACAAACTGATGGATGCTCCCTCTGCAATCTATCACTAACACTGGAAATCAATACACCAATACTGGTACAGGTGTTTTATCAGGACTAGTTCCAGGTGTTGTGTAACATTACCACCGGTTTTACCACACATATATTAGCGTCTGTAAACTGAACTTGTGTGCAGATGTTCAGTCTCTTCTCTGATGAATTTTACCTGGTCTTCATCCTCCTGCTGAGTTGTAGCTGTAGTAACAGTGTAGTAGTGGGTAACTCCTCCGCCTCCCATGCTGTACCCTGGGATTTGATCCCCTACCTGGGCAAGCTCCCAACACTATACTAATAAGAGACTCCCAACACCACCTTCACCTACCATGTGAAATGATCAAACTGCAGGTTTCTAGAGCTTGCCAAATACTGTAAATGACGAGATGAGCTACATCAGCTTCTCCTGCAGCTTGCCTAGCAAGATAGCAATGTGGTCTTGTTAATGAGTGGTGTTGTTAGAAATGTTGGTCGAGTGGTGTTAGAAGGTTGGCGTCTTGTTAGGGCATTGCTAGGCCATGACTATGGCTTCCCAGGTGGCTAATTATGTGTTTGAATGTTAACTATTCTTCCCAATTCATTCAGCCCTCCTAATGCCTGACTGTGTCCTTGAATACGAGCCATGCACAACAAAAGGTCTAATCTATGTAGACGCGGCCTCACCGTCCACACTTTATAGGTGTTTATGCATCAGTATTGGCCGATATGTATATTGAAAGCACTGAAACTGAATCAGTCCACAGTTCTTGTACCTGTCCAGCCTTGCTATTTACATCCATTCTGTGTTGCCAGCTTTGAGGCTGCACTTCTGACTTTTTTTCAATGTAATGAAATGACAGGTATGCAATAAAACCGTCAATGATTTTTCTTTTTCAGACACCTGACAATAAAGCTGGTGCCACCATTTTGGCAGGCAACTTGACTGCAGTGCTATGACTGGACGTCTGGTTTCTATTTCCACCACTGTGAGCATTTTGGAGTAAGTTTCTCTAGAATTTTAACACCACTCTGATCACTGTGGATGACTTTGTTTTAAGCACTTCATCATGTAGAAGTTTTGGGAAATCAGTAGGAAAATACGTGGATTTACAATAGCATGTTGGTGGGTAGCCACCTAGCATATAGGGTTGCCACCTTTCAGAAATGAAAATAAAGGCTGGGGGGGGGGGCGTGGTCACATGTGAGTGACATGTGTTTGAAATCGTATCCCGTATTTGATCTGATTCCAGGGTGGGTGGTGGTGGTTAATGGGCGGGGGATTGTGATCAGTTTGTGTGTATATCAGACATTTTACGGAAATACGGAAGAAATTTACGAACATTTGCGAAAAATACGGAACAAATCAACATTTAATTGCCAAGCAAAAGCACGATTCCGTATTTTACGGGATGGGTGGTGACCCTATGGGTATACCCACTGTTTATTCTAGTCTCTGGTTCTTGCAGCACCTAGGTTTTCATTCATTTCTGGAATCCTGTGGAGGTATATGTGTAATATCTCCCCACCACTGTTCATAGAACAGCATCACTGCAAAGCCCTTGAAACTGCATTGCAGTCTTTACATGTATCACCTTACCCAATGCATCCAGGAATACACTGCTCTCATCTATTCAGTAACCACTCTAGAACCTTTTATGGTATTGCTGATGGCCATATGATACCTGATACCTGGCTCTAAAAGTCTAGATGTCCTAATGATGATGTACAGCATGACGGCAGCAAAGGTTTCCACTGAGGTCTGCTGTTTTCATTGGTCGATTTCTCTGCTCCATCCTTTTTAATGTTCCATCTGGTTGTTTGCTGATTAGGATGAGCGATAATTTCACACAAGCTGTTCTCTACCCATTGAAAGGATTACGTTTATTATGCCAGGGAATCACTAAGACTATTCCCAGCTGATTCGTCTATTAGCCTCATTTATGAACTAAGCTCTAAAGCAAAATAAGAGACTCCAGCCCATTTTTTTTGTATTTGTTTATAAGAAAAATAAGAGATAAGTTAACAAGAACTGATATAAGAAAAAAGAAGAAGGGGAATATTTAAATGTGCGATAAACATTTGTGTATCTACAGTATATGTTTATAGCTACAGTATAATTCCCTGATATGAAACTTCAGACAGACAGGGATACCCATTCATTCATCCGGCAGGAGCAGGAGAGGTAATCATACAAATAATTGAGTGTGGGGTTCCTCATGGGTACATAATGGGGTCTATAATGGGGTCCATTAGATCTTCTACGCATACACACCCCAAAATTAACATTTCTGCTCAGGCAGTGACAAAGTTCTGTGCTTATAGACTACACGGGTTCGTGCAACAGGAGGCTATAGTCGCAGACTGGAGCCATCATCAGAGATGGACAGGAGGAGATTGTCAATAAAGTTTTTTGTAGTTTTGGTCTCCACTCCCGCGAGGACTGCAACAGTGATCCTTGACAGTCTCTTTCTTTAATGCCATTAAGAGATTCAGTTGCATAACTGTCTGAATCTGATTAGAATACAATTATAATCCCATTTAATACACGTCCGGGATTTCCGAAGCCAACATGAAAATTCTGTACAGTTTTAATATCTTATTAAATAACAACAACAAAAAAAAACCACCCACCCTCTGCAGCGAAAGGGATTGTAGGATCACTCCGTCCTGGGCATCATTTCAAGCTCATTTACGTCTGAGACTAATAGCCAAATCCTCACGGTTATATCACACTGTAGCGGTTTCATGCACTTACAGTAATAATCAGTGGTTGTGTTGGCTTCACTTAAGTGGTATTAAGTCTCTGATTCTGTTGGCTCGTAGCTCTTAGGCCCATGCAGGCTGTGCTTTTAGGTGTGGTGGGCTGCCAGTTTCAGAGTATGAGCACTCTGAAATGCATCTCTAGGCATGAAGAGACAATTTTGGCTCTTTGATGTTTTTTCATATAGTCCAGGTCAGCACTGCCATCCAAATAGGGAGTGTTAGTCGTGTGCTTAGGTCATATGTCGTTGGTTACTAACTAGGCTGAGGCTTTTGTCAGGAAAGAAAAGCGAAAAGTCATGGGACATTCTAAGAGACTGAAGGAAGTCACTCCTCTCTGAACTAGCGCTTTGATTAGCTTTCAAAGGGTTGGTATTTCAGTGACGCTGCACATTCCTGCACGTTCCAAAGCTCTGCTTCCTACAATGACAGCGGCATGGTAGCATCCAAAAGGCGACACGAAAACGTTCAAAGTATCCTGCTCTGTGCTTCCAGGAGAGAATCCAGCATCACTTCCCTTGATCAGTTCTTTGAAACTTCGGCACGGACCGCTGTCATTACATGATTGTCAAAAGGCTTGGGGAAAAGAAAGCTATCGTCTTGCGTTCGCCTTCAGGGCTGTGCACTGTTAAGTTACTGAGGGGGTTATTGTGTGGAGAAGACGAGCTCCCCTTACTTGGTGGAGTCATGTGGAAATGTGGGAGCACCACATGAGGCTGTGAGAGAGGCTTTAGGGGGCAGTGGAACGGGAATACCCTAGAGCATGGAGCCGTGACCCTCTTTTCTTCACACCATCTCATTACAGTCTTCCAAATTCATGCATCATTTAGTCACAGTTCAAATGGATCCTGCTTACAACAGGCGGGACAGTCTCTAACTCCATCTGCCCTCTCTCTCTGACTTATCTGAGGCTATTTTTCCACTGAATGGTGGACGGCGTTTCTTATTTTCAACTCTACTGTCTGAAACTCATTTCTCTTCCTTTGATTTCTGATGCATTGTCAGATTACATCTCGGTTCTGTTGAGGAAGAGCCCCATGGCGGGTATTTATTCCTGCAGAGTGAGCCCTTGCTCGGTCTTGTTTGGAGCGTGAACGTGTTTGTGTATGTGCGAAACTTAATTTTAAGCCATTTTGTCACTGTCAAGTATGAACTTGCTCTATGTGTTGTTGGAGAAACAACCTCACACAAACTGTGTCTATAATCTTCAGTATATGGTTTAATCCATTGAGTATAATCCATATCATCCCAGGAGAAGAATAAGGTAAAGAATAAGTGAAGGTGAAGGAGAGAAGAACCAAGGAGAAAGTTCCAATGGGAGATTTCTGTGGAAACATCTCAGGTGCACTACTGGATTGTGAGCGTTTGTGTCCTCTTGGCTTTTTGGTTGACCTCTTCAGCCAACCAATGGTTTATTCTCACCCTCAAGTTGAAAAGTGTAGGACAGCTGAAGCTTGTGTTGTCTGAAACAAAACACCTTGATGCATCAGACCGTCGTCTCAATCTTCTCAATGATCTCCACTGTAGACCGGGATGGTGAAAGCAAGGTGCACTCATCTTGCTCCCACAGGCTACCGGGACTAGAGTCTCCATCCGTGCTCAACTCATCGTCCTCGTCTTCCTCATCCTCATCCTCCTCGCAGGAGTCTTCGTCGCACGACTCCATGTAATGCAGACCCAGGGCATTGATGCCCGAATCTTCTGAGCTGGATGGCGAGGAACAGTGGTCCATTTTGGGACCAGCTTTTTGGCTTTGCTTGCTTTGAGATTGACCAACTTGAGCTGTTTGCTTGTGGACCCGCTGACTAGACGATTGGTTCTGCGAAGCCTGCTGCTGCTGTGGTGGGCTGGGCATCGATGGGGGTGGTCGTTGGACGTAGCACATCTTTCCGTTGATCCGCTTCACAATGTAGTCGTCAACAAATAAGTCAGAGATGACGCAAAACTTGGGTGACTCTGGGCAAGGTGGGGCTTTGAAGTTGGGGGCGGTCCTGAGGTTGCGTTCGGTCAGGGAGATGGACAAGTTCATGGTTTGGGTGTGGTCCGAGGGCATGGCAGGAACTGAGGTGCTGGGAAGCTGGCAGACGCTGGTCATAGGCTGGTAAACATATTTACCTATAAGGAGAGAAGAGGACAAGGGGTCAGAATAGAGGTGGATGTAAAGGCATTGAGATACAAAGAAGCTGTAATGCTTTAATGCTTTATAATACTCTTTTCCTGACCTTTAACCCTACAGTGTTTACACATACAACCTTTCAGATGAACAACACTTTACACAGAGAGTCAACAGTGTCCTGGTAGTGCTATCCCTATTGTGGCTATGTTCGTGCTTTTGAGAGCAACACTGTGACTTTTCTGTTCACTTGTGCTTCTGTGTAGTTTGTTTATCAGGGGCTATCTGATATCTGACCACTGGATGCAAAGATATCTATGTCTATCTATGTCCTTGACAATCTATCTATCTATCCATATCTATCAATTCTATGTTTTATCTATTAGAATATCTACCTAAACCTATGTACCTACCTACCTACCTCACACCACCTGTTCTTCAATGCAGTTACCTACCTATGTGGACCATGTACCAGTCCTGGTAGTGCTACTGGATGCCTGCCTGCCTGTGTAGTTTGTATATCTGCAACTGGATGCCTATCTATCTATCTATCTATCTATCTACCTACCTACCTACCTACCTATCTATCTATCTATCTACCTACCTACGTACCTACCTACCTACCTACCTACCCACACCCACCTACCTACCTACCCACCCACCTACCTACTGGATGCCTGCCTATCTATCTATCTATCTATCTATCTATCTATCTATCTATCTATCTATCTATCTATCTATCTATCTATCTATGTTTTAGCTTAATGTTTTACTTTAGAATAAAATGAAAGACATCAAACTACAAAATAGCAATTATGGAATTATGCAGTACACCTTAAAAACAGTTTGACCAATTCTATTGGTCCATCCATCATGAATATTCACTAAACTAGAGCTTTTAAACTCTGCAAAAAAGAGGTATATATATTAGAGGTGGAGACATGGCACAAATATAATACCGTGCTACATCAAGAGTATATGTGGTATATCAGGATATGTACTGTTTCAGACATCTCATCAGTTGGACTGTTAAGCATAAGCCTGTAGAGTCTTCAAGATAACCAGGCTCATTTATTTAAATGGGTGTGTCTAAACTATGGACATGTAGAGTATGTATGGACTTGTAGAAGACATGACAGACACTTCTACACCATCCAAGATGCTGTCAGACAGAAGCTTGCATTAGTTATCAGGAGAGAACAGACATATAACAGTCAAGAAGCTGTTAAGACACAGCCAGCTATAAGCGGCAAGCATGTGGAAAGAATTAGGAAAAAGAAAATATCTAAGATACGGAGGGACAAAACACAAAAGGATAAGCGAGAAACAGTGTTTTCACAGAACAGCCCAAATTCTGAATCATCTGCGTGCTGAATTTAATGACTGGGAGATAAAGCTTCAAACATAATGTAGAGATAGATAAGAAATACTAATTAACATACAAAAACCATCCTGCTGCTGCGTTTACAGAGCTTTACAAAAGAGCCATCTTAAACAGACTGCAAGGCTGCAGACTTCGGAGACTATTCATTCTAATGTTTTGTTGGGGAGTGAATTAGAAGGTGTATGTGAAAATCCATAGAACATTTGTCCTACGTTAATGCTGCACAGCACACTATGTAGGAAACCATTATACCAACCCCCTTTTTGAAAATACCAGCTCTGTAGCTTGTGTGAGTATGTTGTGATGAATGGGCCAACAGAAAATGGTCTGAAATGACTGGTAATACAATCTTATTGCATTAGCATACATTACAGTCCATTTGTTCCCTTCTCCTCTATAGTGTTGAAACGGTGGTCACTTTGCCAGTTTCCCGTCGTGCATCACATTCTGCACAACAAACAGGCTCCACGCAATTCTCAGTCGCGGGATGTGACTGCACTGCGTTTCCTGCAGGGTAGAAATGGACTCCTCGCTCTAGATTGTTCTGAGTAACTGAGACATAAACAGTGTCCCTGTTAGCTAGAGCTCGCTCGAGAATCCTTCACATTTGACAGTCTTGTTCCTATTTATCTCCTGCATGCATAGGTGATGCCAAAGTCTGAAATATTTTCATCAAGAATGAAGTAAACGTCTTTTTAAAAAAGCCTCTAACTGTCTCTGAAAGCTCTTCAGTACTGTGGATGCTTCCCCATTCAGCAAATTCAAATAGTTTGGCTGGTGGCCTAGTAGTAGGAGAGGTGAGCAAATAGAGAGCTGTCAGTTCAAATCTCTATACTGACTGGACAGTCCTAGCTGTGGCCTTGGCCAAGGCACAACCCCTTAGCTTCGGTATGGTTTGAGGCAAAAACTAAAAAAGTGAACGTCTTTGCGCATCAAGTGCATTTGGGGTAAGTTGAAAACACGGTGGGTCTGTGAGTTTTCGCTGAGGTGTGCCTAGCCTAGTTAAAAAGATGAGGAATGAAGAGAAAACCAGTCTGTTTGGAGATTATGTACACTTTGATGTGGGTGTCCAAGGTAGAAACCGGCAAGTCTATTATCTGTATTGATCCCGCAAGTATACTGCTGTCACTTCCAGTGTCAACAAATATGAATCATCAAGTGCCCATGAACTGACAGACACTTATTCTAAAGTATCTATGAACTGACGAGTAGTCTCTTTCTCTGGCTCGCTCTCCCCCATCTCCCTCCTTTCCCTCCCTCCACTTTAGCGTTTAAAACTTTAAGTAATCGGTTCACAGTAAAGAGAATGTGACAGCTATTAAAGCACAAACCACCCTAATAATGTCTGTCCTTGAGTGTATCACCGTGCTGTTCCTTCAGGCTTAGCCCTCACTCTACTTCTTATCTTTTATTCAACATCTGTAGCTATCATGCTAGCTTGCTAATATGATCTTACATTTCAAGGGCAAAACAAGCTCAGTTCAGTCTTAGTCCAAAAATACAAACTTTAAAGTGAATACAAATCTGCTTCTACAGATGAATGAATATGCAGAGTATATGAATATATGAGTTTCTAACTTTCCTTCTTTATTAGCTAGAATTTTGCACTTTGGCCGAGATGTTCACCACATTAGCATTTTGCACATTACCTGAGGTACTTGCTACATTAGCATTTTGTACAGTATTGACTGAGGTGTTTGCTACATTAGCATTTTCCACAATATTGACTGAGGTGTTTGCTACATTAGCATTTTGTACAGTATTGACTGAGGTACTTACTACATTAGCATTTTGCACAGTGTTGTTCAGTACTTTAGCGTTTTACACACTGTTGTTCACTACAGTAGCTTTTTGCTCACTGCTGTTTACTGCATTAGCATGTGGCACAATACTAGCTGGGGTACTTGCTACATTAGCATTTTGTACAATATTGACTGAGGTATTTGCTACATTAGCATTTTGTACAGTATTGACTGAGGTATTTGCTACATTAGCATTTTGTACAGTATTGACTGAGGTATTTGCTACATTAGCATTTTGTACAGTATTGACTGAGGTATTTGCTACATTAGCATTTTGTACAATATTGACTGAGGTGTTTGCTACATTAGCATTTGGCTCATGGTTGTTCACTACATTAGCATTTGGCACAATACAAGCTGAGGTATTCAGGTTTTTGCACAATCCCAGCTGAGGCGTTTGCTGGCATTTTGCACAATAACGACATTAAAAGCTAAAAATGTAACTAATTTTAAATGAAAGCTTTTTACAGAAAGTTTGAAAACTTGAAAAAACTCCATCCTAAAGGTGGACAATACAAAAACCTGAAAGCAGTAAGAAAGACAGAGAGTTTGAAATGCAAAGTGAAAAAATGAAATGCAGAAGAACGCCAGACAGCTTTGGTACGTTGTGCGAATGCTTGGAAGTTTGATATCATGTCTGTGTTTATTAGCCAGTACATCAATGGCTACATGCTAGCAGTCAGTACTTCTGCTGTGGTGGGGAGAATTCCCCATGGTTGTATGTGTATTATAGTGAGTAGTGTTGGGTGAAAAATGAGAAAAGAGAATACAAAGTCCTGATGAAAATGAATTCTGTCAACCTGAAAGATGCTGAGGGATACAATGCTGCTCCACAGAGGGATGCATAATACATTCAGTGGTTTAGGCCAGAACTTCCCCTTGTGCTCCATATCTCTGTTAGCGTAGACAAGCATGGCTGGTCATCAGCTAAACCTGCATATGTTGTGTTTTGGATTCTGGTATCCTGGTCAACCACCATGTCCCTGCTGGGGTGACTAGCAAAATCAGTACCAGACTGGCATAAACCATCTTAGACTAGCATTAATGATGGTATTATATGTGGTGCTTGCTACACAAGCATTTTGTGCCATACCAGAAAGTTTATTATTCATTCAAACATCATGAGAAAAGCTAGTCTCAGTACTATGCGAGCGCATTTGTATCAGTGACAACTTTCAAATCATTTTCCATTAACATAACACCAAGCATTCAGTACAGTGAGTGAACTTAAGTGCCAGCAGCGATTCATGTTTGAAGAAATGCGAAGAAATGGAGGGAAAAAGGTGGGAAGGTTTTGTGTCTGAGGCATTCATCTCAATGACAATAGCCTTTACATAATTGTGCTTCTGACAGTGCTTTCCAAATCAGGCTAGAAAATGTGACTGTACAAGGCCAGTTTGGTCCTCTCACTTTGCCTAAAGGAAAGATATCGGAATTATTCTAGCGATAATCTACTCGGATATTTCTCCAGTGTTTCTTTCCTGCTAGCATTGCCTAAAAGAACCGTTCTAAAGAACCTATAGAACGGAACTTGTTCCTTACCATGTATCTTTACGTACGTGTGCCCTAGTTTTTGGTTTCTCTTTTCTTTCTACTGTAATCCCCAGAGAATAAGGACGTGAACTCTGTATTTGATTAATGCAAGCTATTCCTGAGGAAAATTCAATGAGGAGCTACAAAGCATGCATTGTTCCCTTTCACAAAGAAGAGACTCGAGGGTGTACACAAGGCCCGTGCTAATATAATTCCCTCAGAAACGTCCCTGAGTTGATATCAGTCTGCTCTGTAAGGATCTAGCTTAGCGTGGTAGTATCCTACAGCCCAAGCAAACAATGATTAGCTTCAACAGTCCGTTCATCTTGTGCATGCATATCAGAAGCATGAATATGCTATAGCTTTCTTTGAAACTGCATTTACTGACATGTTCATCATCTTTCTCATTTCACGTTATCTACACAACACTACAAAACCTATTTTAGAAGACGCAGCACTGCACACTGGAGCTGCTGTAAGAAGTCTGTTGCTGTACCTGACCGACTAAGGTCACCCTATTGCACATGCCCTCCATTCAGACTTGTGCTGTTGTGTTGGTAGCATTCTTTGCCAGCGACGTTTGCCTCGGAGAAGAGTTTGAAATCAATTCAAGCTGTTGGAAGGGTTGGAATCATAGGGCCTCAGGGGCAGGATAGTACCGATGACAGATAATGCGGATATTTCCATAGCACGCTGTTGGCAGCAGTGGATAGAAGACACACCAGCGAAATGAAGGGTCTACTGAAGGGTCTACATTTGAAACATTACTACACCATGTGACTTGGCGGGATGGTGTTGGTATAGTTTGCACTGCTTGTACGTCAGATTATCTGCATGTATGTATGTGGTATACTGGTATAATTGCAGCGGGATCCACCAGTACATTTACGTTTATGGCATTTAGCTGACACTCTTATCCAGAGTGACTTACAAGGTTAACTGTAGTACAGGTAGGCCGGTGTAGTGTTAGGAGTCTTGCCCAAGGACTCTTATTGGTGTAGCTCAGCATAGTCACTCAGACTGGGATTCAAACCCCAGTCTCCCACATGTAGAGGTGGCACCCTGAGTAGTGGTGTTAGCCGCTGAGCTACACCAACCACAGTGCTGTTGCCCACTACTATGGGACTGATGTCTTTGAACAGGAGGATAAATCACACAGACATTGACAATAAATAAATGTGGTTACTATTGTAATTGTGGTTTACAGGCTCTTCATAACAGGTCTTCACCTGATACTTCTTCATGGTGCTAGAAATAGCCTAACTATGATGTACTGATAAAACCATATTGTGATGTACTATATTACGATAACATTGACACACTGGCCAATTCCCTGCTGTCTTAGCTGAGACTTCACCAGCTACCCGTGGCAAACTTCTGAATGCATTAGATTAACCACTTAGGTCTCTTCACAGTTTATTGGTAAGGATGCAACAGAACTCTTAGGCTGGTAAAGCGCTGACCACGGTCTCTGATGAAGCCCCCCTACTGGGATCTTAACAGAAAGATTAATATCACCCCCAGCCACTTCACTTCCAGCGCAGCTGATCCATCTTTAAGCCATGCCTGAAGTTTTATCTCTCCGGTGCACTAGACGATGATGAAAGAGACTGAAATGACCCACTTGTGAGATATGAATTATGAGGTGCCAATGGAGTGAATGTTATTCTAGAATATCTGGATCTGTACTACTATATGCAGAATTAAGTGATTGACAGAACATGTTGAATGTTGTGTTATATTAGCTTGCACCTTAATGGTGATTAGGTCGGTGGAATTTGGTGGGTTCTGGGAGCTCTTGTGGTTAAACGTGGGTAGCAGGTTACAAAAAGTTGGGAACTTCGGTCAAAGCATCATCATGTTACATCAAGCTTGCTGGTGATGGAATATTATAAATCCATGTTCCAGGGCTAGGATAAATCTCAAATCTCACTCTTCAAAGAAGCTCACAAGATCTCAGCTAGGTGTTTTTTAAGAAGCATTTATGCTTATTTGCATCAATTCTGATGACTTCCCACCTGAGAAACTGGTATTTATCTGGGTAGTAAGCATTTATTTGCTGCTGCAACCGCCATCAATATTAAAACAAGTCCAAATAATATTAACACAGTGGTGATTTTACAAGGAGTTCAGTTCACCATTTCAAAGCCTCTCTTCATATAACATCCCAGTGCCATTGGCAGTTATCATCCACCACTTGCTTTTGTGGCGTTTTGGGCTAATCAGTATAGCTGTGGTGGTGATGGATTTGAATAATTCTATGTCAAAGCTGTTAGCATGCAGAAAAATAAATATATATATTACACTTACACAAGTGCTGTGTGTGTGTGTGTGTGAATGCTGCTGTGCAGGTGCGTTTGTGTAAATGCTGCTGTGCTAGTGTGCAGGTGTGTGTTTGTGTGTGTGTTTGTGCGTGCAGGTGTGTGTGTGTAAATGCAGCTGTGCTCGTGTGCATGTGCGTGTGCGCACATGTGTGTGTGTAAATGCTGCTGTGCCCGTGTGCAGGTGTGTGTTTGTGTGTGTGTGTGTGTGTGTGCAGGTGTGTGTTTGTGTGTGCAGGTGTGTGTTTGTGTGTGTGTGTGTGCAGGTGTGTGTTTGCGTGTGTGTGTGTGTGTGTAAATGCTGCTGTGCTTGTGTGCAGGTGTGTGTGTGTGTGTGTATGCACGTGTGTGTGTGTGTACGTGTGGTTGTGTGTGTACATGTGTGTGTGTGTGTAAATGCAGCTGTGCTCGTGTGCAGGTGTGTGTGTGTGTGTGCGAGTGTGTGTGTGTGTGTGTGTAAATGCTTATGTGCTCGTGTGCAGGTGTGTGTGTGCAGGTGTGCGTGTGTGTAAATGCTGCTGTGCTCGTGTGCAGGTGTGTGTGTGTGCGTGTGTGTAAATGCTGCTGTGTGTGTGTGCAGGTGTGTGCGCGCGTGTGTCTGTGTAAATGCTGCTGTGCTTGTGTGCAGGTGTGTGTGTGTACGTGTGTGTGTGTGTGTGTGTGTGTGTAAATGCTGCTGTGCTCGTGTGCAGGTGTGTGTGTGTGTGTGGTTTGGGTCAGGAAGTCTCTCCCTATTCCCTATTCTGGGGAATTACAGCCCTGCTGGTTGTTCAGTTAAGCGTACAGCAGACATAAATCCTATATGCTACTTCTGCTCTCTGTAAGGGGTTATATGTATGCTTAGGTTGTACACTCTGGTAGTGGTCACGCTTTCTGGGTGTGCCTGGGGGGGTGGAGGAAACTCGATGGTCAGCACATTTCCTGCGGCCTTTCAACTTTCCACACAGCCACAGTATACCTGCCTCTGTCCCAAATGTTCAGTACTCAAGACTATGGAATACATACAGGTTTGTGGCACAACCTTCTCAATGCAAAGAGCCTGCACTGCTGCACTGTATATAGACACGGTGCTGCAGAACAGATGCGGCTTAATGCACGTCGTGTAGCCGCAGGCTTCGTATTCAGTTATTAAGACTTGTATCTCAAGTAATTACTATAAATTTGGGCTCTCATGATTACAGGATTCAAATCTCGCTACAGTGATTAGGTGGCTGTTTGGATAATGACGCATGAGCATATTCTCTACTGCTCTTATAGTAAGGAGGCAGTGTAGTAACCAGGGCGGGTTCTGAATGGGCTGTTATTGGCTAGTGTATCAGTATTCAGTTATGTCATTTGTATGGCTACTATGACTAATATGCTAATAGCTAACACATGTTTAGCTAATATGTGGAGTATATGGTTATGAGGGTGAGGAATTGGTGAGATGCTGGCAGCCTGAGAAGTGAAATCCACACTGTAGGGAGTGCCTGAGTGAGCTTGCAAAAAACCCAAGAGATGTGCAGTATTTGGGGGGGCAGTGAAAGTGAGGGAGTGCTTTTAGCAAATATGAAATTGTATTACAGACGATTTAAAGTGCTTTAAAGTAAGCGATATTATAAAGCAGCAGCCCAACAAAGCAGCTACCAGAGACGTGACTGACTTGAGCACTAGCCAATGAGCATGCAGCCTTCCAAATCCGGGGCTGTACAATTTGCTGAAACCGTGCAGAAAGGCGTTGAGTGGGCGGGCTGACCGGCTGAGGATGAGACTAAGCTGGATTTAACAGTCTGCTCAACAAGGTTTCCCGTTGACCCCTAACAGGGCATTAACGGAGCGAGACAAAATGATTTCATATGGGATTATAACAGTAGGCTGGGGATTACGGCTGAGGACGCATGAATAAACAAACCGCAGAAGCCCGTTCCTGGATAAGGCCTACGTTATTTTACACCCTCCTCGCAGTTTCTTCCACTGCTGCTGTTGGCAACGGTCAACGTGTCTAGACATCCCTCTCTCTCTCTTTCTCTCCACTTTTCATATTTGTTCTCAGGTTTAAATCAGATTTTCCCTTTTCAGCTTCGCCTCTGCCTTCTGAGGAACCCACACTGCTGTGAGTTGATCTCTGCATGCTCCGCCCACAAATATAGCAACTGTTAATGGGCTTGAGAAGCTTAGGAGAACGCTGGAGAGAATATAATTCTTACACCACCATTACACCACTGGTTCTGTTACACCACTGGTTCTGTTACACCACTGGTTCTGTTATACCAGTATTTCTGTTACACCACTGGTTCTGTTAAACCACTATGTCTCCTGCACCACTGATTCTGTTACACCACTGGTTCTGTTACACCACTAGTTGTTACACTACTAGTTCTGTTACACCACTATTTCTCCTACACCACCAGTTCTGTTACACTGCTAGTTCTGTTACACCACTAGTTCTGTTACACTATGTTTTCTCCTATACTACTGGTTCTGTTACACCGCTGATTCTGTTGTACACCTAGTTCTGATGCACCACTGGTTCTGTTACATCACTATTTCTCCTACACCACCGGTTCTGTTACACTGCTAGTTCTGTTACGACACTGGTTCGATTACACTACGAGCTGGTACACCACTAGTTCTGTTACACTACGTTTTCTCCTATACCACTGGTTCTGTTACACCACTGGTTCTGTTATACCACTGGTTCTGTTACACCGCTGGTTCTGTTACACATTTAGTTCTGTTACACCACTGGTTCTGTTACAGTGTTAGTTCTGTTACACCACTGGTTCTGTTACACCAGTGTTTCTATACACAACCGGTTCTGTTATGCCACTAGTTCTTTTTCAACTACTGGTTCTGTTACACTACATTTTGTTCCACTTCTTGTTCTGTTACACTACGTTTTCTCCTATACCACTGGTTCTGTTACACCACTGGTTCTGTTACACCGCTGGTTCTGATACACCATTGGTTCTGTTAAACCGCTAGTTCTGTTACACATTTAGTTCTGTTACACCACTGGTTCTGTTACACTGTTAGTTCTGTTACACCACTGGTTCTGTTACACCAGTGTTTCTATACCAGTGTTTCTGTTATGCCACTCATTTTGTTCCACTACTGGTTCTGTTACACCGCTAGTTGTGTTCCACTGCTGGTTCTGTTACACTGCTGATTCTGTTACACCGCTGATTCTGTTATACCTCTAGTTCTGATGCACCACTGGTTCTGTTACACCACTGGTTCTGTGGCACAGCTAGTTCTGTTGAGAGTGCAGAACTCTCATTTTGGATGCATCTTGACAGCTGGATCAGCAAGAGAAGCAGCTGACAGCGGCCAAATGGTCCAGACAGAACCACTCGGAGATAAAGAGTGTTTTTTGTTTTTGCTGCATTTCAGTCTGATACATACATATCACCCGCTCGCCACTTGAGACCGGAGCCCAGTAACCACAGGAGCAGAAAAGAGAAGTGAAAGAGTCTAGGGGAGTGATGTTACTGTGTGGATCTGCAGACTGTTTGATGAAAGCAGAAGAGGAGAAACTGATTAGACGAGTGGAGATCAGGATAGGGGAAGAGGCGCACAGTTTCATTCTGACTGATCTCTCTTTGTTTCACACACTCTCATTCCCTCTTTCTCTTAACCTGTCTTTTACTCTCTATCTTCTCCCCTCCTGCATTCATCCCTTCCTCTCATGCTCTTTCCCCCTCTCTGTTTCTCTGTCTGTCCCCCCCCTGTCTTTAGCTCGGTCACTCTACCTGATTCTTCCAGCTCTCTCTCATTCTGTCTTAATGTCTTTCAATCTCATTGCCGCTTGTTCTGTCACTCTCCCCTCTCTATTTCGTTTTCCTGCTCTTTTACTACTCCCCCACATTCCATTCCCCTCTTTTGCCCATTTTACTCTTCTGCCCATCTTTTGCTCATCCTCTTTGTCCATCTTACATTCTGTCTATGCTTCCTCTCTTCGCTTTCATCCTCTTTTGCTTTCTGTCCCCCTGTTTTACAGTCAATCACTTTTCCCTCTCTATCTCCATCCTACTCTCTTTGATCATCACCAGGGATCGAGCACACAGTGGGGCTTTAATGGTTGTGTGTTTAAGGAGAGCCAACAAACAGGCTAAAACTAAGTACCACAGCCAGAGCTTGGATAGTGGTGCTAGAAAACACCAAGAGTTCCCTCTTAGATCACCATCGTGATCATCATCTCCTCATCATCATCTTCCAGCTCTGGTACAAAAACACAATGCGATCTAAAAGCATTTGTAAGAAACAGCAACAAAAGACAAAATCTACAGGGGTGAGAATGCACTCCTGACGTCACACAGTTCTAGAATGTTCTCTCCCATTCACACCGTTCTAGCCTTTTCTGGTTTATTTAGTTTTTTTAATTTTTTAGTTTTCTAATTTTGTCTAGGTCTAGAATGATACTCCCCCCAACGCCCTTCTTGAATTCTTTCCTCAATCAACTCCTCAAAGAACATTCTAGAATGTTCTCTGCCGTTCGTCTTATTTTGTAGTTTGTTTCTTTACACATTTGTAAAGTTCTATTTTCTGCCATTCACATTGTTCTAGATTGTTTTATTAGGTAATCTAGTTCTAGAATAGTCTTCTAGAATTATCCAGAATTATACTCTTATAGAATTATCTTACTTGTTGTTCTAGAATGTTCTCCCCCATTCACATTGTTCTATAATGTCCTTTTAGTTAATCTAGCTCTAGAATGTTCCCCCATCCATACTTTTCTAGAATGATCTTCCCACATTCTTGTTGTTCTAGAATGTTCTCCCCCATTCACATTGTTCTATAATGTCCTTTTAGTTAATCTAGCTCTAGAATGGTCCCCATCCATACTGTTCTAGAACAACCTTCCCACATTCTTGTTTATCTAGAATGTTCTCCCACACTCACATTGTTCTATGATGTCCTTTTAGTTAATCTAGCTCTAGAATGTTCCCCCATCCATACTTTTCTTGTTCTTCTAGATTCTGTTCTCTAGAATGTTCTCCCATTCACATTGTTCTATAATGTCCTTTTAGTTAAACTAGCTCTAGAATGTTCCCCATCCATACTGTTCTAGAACAACCTTCCCACATTCTTGTTTATCTAATGATCTTCCACATTCTATGATGTTTTTAGTTAATCCCCCATAGAATGTTGTTCTAGAATGTTCTCCCACACTCACATTGTTCTATGGATGTCCTTCTCTCCCACATTCACATTGTTCTATAATGTCCTTTTAGTTAACCTAGCTCTATTATGTTCCCCCCATCCATATTTTTCTAGAATGATCTTCCCACATTCTTGTTGTTCTAGAATGTTCTCCCCATTCACATTGTTCTATAATGTCCTTTTAGTTAATCTAGCTCTAGAATGTTCCCTTGTTGTTCTAGATCCATACTTTTCTTTAGAATGATCCTATTTTCCCATTCATTCTTAGTTGTTCTAGAATGTTCTCCCCTATTCCAGAATTATACTCTTACATTGTTTGTTCTATAATGTCCTTTTAGTTAATCTAGCTCTAGAATTCTCCCCATCCATACTTTTCTAGAATGATCTTCCCACATTCTTGTTGTTCTAGAATGTTCTCCCCATTCACATTGTTCTATAATGTCCTTTTAGTTAATCTAGCTCTAGAATGTTCCCCCATCCATACTTTTCTAGAATGATCTTCCCACATTCTTGTTGTTCTAGAATGTTCTCCCCCATTCACATTGTTCTATAACCTAGAGGCTCTATGTTCTCCATACCCTATGACATGTCCTTTTAGTTAACCTAGCTCTAGTATGTTCCCACCATCCATACTTTTCTAGAACGATCTTCCCACATTCTTGTTGTTCTAGAATGTTCTCCCCCATTCACATTGTTCTATAATGTCCTTTTAGTTAATCTAGCTCTAGAATGGTCCCCCCATCCATACTTTTCTAGAATGATCTTCCCACATTCTTGTTGTTCTAGAATGTTCTCCCCATTCACATTGTTCTATAATGTCCTTTCTCCCCATCCAGTTTTCTAGAATGATCTTCTAGCTCTAGAATGTTCCTCCCATCCATACTCTTGTCTTTTTAGACTGATCTTTCCCCACATTCTAGAATGATGTTCCCACATTCGTTCTCTAGAATGTTCTCCCCCACATTCACATGTCCTTTTAGTTCTATAAATGTCCTTTTAGTTATCCTAAAACATTCTTGCTTCTAGTATGTTCCCCCCACACATCCCTTTTATTACCTTTCTAGAACGATCTTCCCACATTCTTGTTGTTCTAGAATGTTCTCCCCTATTCCCATTGTTCTATAATGTCTTTTTTAGTTAACCTAGCTCTAGAATGTTCCCCCATCCATACTTTTCTAGAATAAACTTTCCACATTCTTGTTCTAGAATGTTCCCCCCATTCACATTGTTCTATGATGATCTTTCCCCCCCATCCATACGTTTCTAGAATGATCTTCCCACATTCTTGTTGTTCTAGAATGTTGTCCCCATTCACATTGTTCTATGATGATCTTCCCATTCACACAGTTCCAGAACGGTCCCGGTTATACACAGCGTTCTTCCTATATTATCCCATCTCCGCAGCGTTCCAGAAAGTTTTCCTCCGCTTCCGGTGTTTTAGACAGGTCTCCCTCATTTACATTGTTCTTTACTGTTTCCTCCCACTATTAAAGCTGTTATAGAATGTTCTCCACATATTCACACGGTTCTACAGTGTCCACTT
>JAMWET010000128.1:245000-270000 GCA_024036415.1 Prochilodus magdalenae | reverse complement strand
AGACGTCATGCTGAGCCAAAGACAGCCCACGTCTGTGGTTTCCAATCCCGGACCTCAGGCGTTTTTCTGGCTTCTCCTCTCTAGCACTCCTGATTCATTAAGCAGATCATTATCAAGCTCTTCAGGAGCTTAATCAGGATGCTAGCAAAGGCATAATTTATTACTGGGGACATCAGGGACATGTACCTACTGATGGTCAGTCATGACTGTTAGAGCTAGTCCTTTAGTTCAGTCACAAATGTCTAAAACTTCTACAGTATTGGTAACATCCACTAGCTTCCATATTGGAGTTCCTATACTATGTGAGCAGTAAAGCTTGTTTGGCTGTTCTAGTTTTTTACGCTTGTAAAAGACATTTTACATGTTTCATTTAAAGCTTCTCACTGTATATTAACATACTTTATCTTACTACCCTACACGCTATCTTCCATTTCTAACAACAGACTGAAACCTGGTTGGACTACCAGCCATACTGCAATCTGTATACTGTAAAGAGTTCCAGGAGTCCTATAGTCACATTTTCTACCCCCAAGTAGTTCCATTCATTGTAAACCTGACCACGGTTGGTTGATCCCGCTGTCAGGTCCTAATTGTGTTAGTAGTTAATCATGTCCAGTGGTGGACGAAGTACATAAAGCATGGACTTGGGTTGATGTAGAGATCCTGAAGGTAAAATATCCCTCCAGAGTCAGTCGAAGTCCCTCCCTTCAGACCTCCACTTGGGTAACAGTACTAAAGTATGTACCTTCAGATGTAATTAAGTATGGAGGGTAACAGTACTAAAGTATCTACCTTCAGATGTAATTAAGTATGGAGGGTAACAGTACTAAAGTATGTACCTTCAGATGTAATTAAGTATGGAGGGTAACAGTACTAAAGTATGTACCTCCAGATGTACTTAAGTATGGAGGGTAACAGTACTAAAGTATGTACCTCCAGATGTACTTAAGTATGGAGAGTAACAGTACTAAAGTATGTACCTCCAGATGTACTTAAGTATGGAGAGTAATGGAGTAGTACTAAAAGTATGTAACCTCCAGATGTACTACACAGTATGGGGGTAACGTACTAAAGTATTGTACTTCCAGATGTATACTTAAAGTATGGAGGGTAAGCAGTAACTAAAGTATGTACCTCCAGATTGTACTTAAGTATGGAGGGTAACAGTACTAAAGTATGTCATACCTCCAGAACTGTTACTTAAGTATGGAGCAGTAACAGTAGTACTAAAGTATGTACACTCCAGATGTACTTAAGTATGGAGAGTAACAGTACTAAAAGTAATGATGTACCTCCAGATGTTGTACTTAAGTATGGAGAAGTAACAGTACTAAAATATGACCTCCAGATGTACTTAAGTATGGAGGGCCGTAACAGTACTAAAGTATGTACCTCCAGATGTACTTAAGTATGGAGAGAGGTAACAGTACTAAAGTATGTACCCTCCAGATTACTTAAGTATGGAGAGTAGTAACAGTACTAAAGTATGTACCTCCAGATTGTATTAAGTATGGACGAGTAACAGTACTAAAGTATGTACCTCCAGATGTACTGTAAAGTATTGGAGAGTAAAACAGTACTAAAGTATGTACCTCCAGATGTACTTAAGTATGGAGAGTAACAGGACTAAAGTATGTACCTCCAGATGTACTTAAGTATGGAGAGTAACAGGACTAAAGTATGTACCTCCAGATGTACTTAAGTATGGAGAGCAACAGTACTAAAGTATGTACCTTCAGATGTACTTAAGTATGGAGAGTAACAGGAGCATGATTTATTACGGCTCTAATGTCCTGTTATCATTTCTGGAACAGGACTCTTCATCAGCTCAGTGCAGTTGAAGAGACTCTAGTGTCTCCCAGTCCACCAGTACATTATTAATTAGTCTGACACTGATGTCTGTTCAAATGATCATAAGCACAAAACACTAAAGGAGAACAGTTTCCATTGGCTAGAACCAAGCTCTGCCCAACAGCTCAAACAAGCCCACAACACAGTGACCACTGTACAATCATTGGCTGTCTCTCTTCACACTTCTTTCAGTTTGACATCTTTTGTTTTTATGCACACATAAGCCAAAAGGAAGGACAGACGTGGCCATAATGTAGTGGAGTAAAAAGATGTCTTAAGAACAGTAACCAACTAACACTGATCACGTCAGGTATAGTCAATGGAAGAGCACACCTAGCTGTATGTACCTCAATACCACACCTGTAGATTCTGATTGGTCTTCTATTGGGCTTTTCAGGAATTTACTCCCAAGGTTAAACCCAAACTTAGCATTGACCGAGCGGCAGTAGTACTACAATAACAGTAAAGTCTTATTAAGTGTAAACCTCACGCCTGGAAATCTGAACCAAGCTCCAAACCAAGGTTTCGGTACACTGTATGAATTTGATCTGATAATTTTGGTTTTCACATTTACACATGTGCACTAATGAACCTTGACTGATACACCCACATCCTGTCGTCATCGACTTTATGGGATGTCTCTAACTATATATGACATAGATCGGTTTGTAGAGGGTCCTGCATCTGACGCTGGCGTGCTGTTAGTTTGGCAGTGCATCAATTGTATTGCGATGGCCTCACCCTTTATATACTGCTGCCGCAGTTTCTATATCTTCAGGTGGCACTGCTGTCCCATCCTGTCATTCTCTCGTACCCTCTCAGAAAATCAGGCATGAGTTTTGGCATCACGGCTTCACAATATATAGTTTCAGCATCGCCATCGCAATGAGAACGTACCAAGTTAATGCCGTACATTCTGGCACTGACGTTCAGCTTCTTATTCACCGGCTTCTTATTCAAAATTTCCGGTTTCACTTTAAATGGTGAAGTAGTTATTATAACGGCTGAGGCGCCAGTATGTAAATCCGGCACCACTGAAGGTGAAACGGGAAAAACTGAGAAGCAGAAGCCGGCGAACGTCCTTATCGGAAAACGTTACAATACGCAACCTCACTGCTAAAGTTACACACTGCTCCTTTAAAATGTGACCACTGAGAACCAGTCCTATTAGTCTTATTTTAAAATACACACTAATGCTGTAGATATATACACATTTTGGAGCCCCATATGCCGCCCTGTAGATGCCTAGATGTCTTTTTCGGGGCATGCGTTCTTATTCTAACACTGGAACACTAAGATACAGTCTGCATATGTTAAGACAGCATGCCACAACTTTTTTTCTGCTTAATACAAATGAAAAACGGTTCGGCTCCTTAAATCTGATTTAAGGCTCTTCAGACACATTCCTCTCAGACATTAAAAAGACGGCGTCATCCTCATCACTAACTCCTCTCAAAACAAGATTACCCCTGTGTGAATTATAGCCATTAAAACACACAAATGGACTAATCAATCATGACATTTAGTCACAAGACCACATTTGTACAGATATTCTACCATGTAGTGCTTTCGGGATATTGATGATGTGTCCAAATTTATTGATCAGAGAGAAACAGAGAGATGGAACGAGACGGAGAGAGGGCTTTTATGTTTGGCATCATGCCACCTTCATTTCTATAGATCTGTTGTTGTTAAAAGAGTAATGAAGTTTTATTACAGTACCTGTGTTGATTTGTGGAGGGGGGAAAAAAAACAGCCTTTTTAATACACAAGAAAACAGGTACGCTAGGTCCGCTAGAGCGGACCCATGATACCAGTCGATATCAACAACCCAGGGGTTTAACCTATCTGGGAAAAAACTGCTGATAATGCCATGTTCTCCCGATGCTGGAACAAAGCCTTAAACGGCTGCTCCATTAGCGCAGTAACTACGACTATGACTGATATGCAAGCTGAACTGGTGAACATGAAAGAACTCTATAATAAGAACAAATAACAAAAACATAAATATGTTCAGATATATCCACCCCTAACATTTAGTTGAGGACTTCTCCCATTAAGAGATATAAACGAAAATAAAAGATGATCCACTTTAAGCTGAACTGCAAAGAGTTTATTTCTGCTCATTTGGGTTTAAAGGAGCAATGTGTAAGATTTGGGTGGTGTCGATTATAAGAAATGGAATATAATATATAAAAACTGTTTTCCTTTGATGTATAATTACCTGTAATTGCACATCACTGTGACTCTGTTAGCTTGGAATGAGCCCTTCACATCTACATTAAGTGGGCTGCTTTCCAAAGAAGGCTGCCATATAGAGCCGCAATGTTGCTACACTAGCCCAGAATGCATAAATCACACACTGGCTATGGAAAATGACTTTCTGGGTTTTATGATGAAGCTGCAGCTTGAATTAGGTGGTGCAAAAGCATCAGTTAGCAGACGTATGTCATATTTATTGGTAGTTCTGTACATAAAATTTAGGAGGATATTATGATATTATGCTTACATTTCTGAATTCAGTTCATTCACTGCCAGCTTCTTGTTTGAATTTTTCTGTTGCAACTTAAATAGTGCAGCACTTACATTCTGGCACTGACATTCAGCTTCTTATTCACCGTCTTCTTATTCCAATTTTCTAGTTCCACTTTAAATGGTGAAGTAGTTATTATAACGGCTGAGGCGCCAGTATGTAACTCCGGCACCACTGAAGGTGAAACGGGAAAAACTGAGAAGCAGAAGCCGGCAAACGTCCTTATTGGAAAATGTTACAATACGCAACCTCACTGCTAAAGTTACACACTGCTCCTTTAAAAATGTGACCGCAGAGAACCAGTCCTATTAGTCTTATTTCAAAATACACACTAATGCTGTAGATATATACACATTTTGGAGCCCCATATGCCGCCCTGTAGATGCCTAGATGTCTTTTTCGGGGCATGCATCCTTATTCTAACACTGGAACACTAAGATACAGTCTGCATATGCTAAGACAGCATGGCTGCATGATCAAAGCGTGGAGGTGCTAGGCTGACCTGCTGTTTTATGGACTAGGATTTCACATACTGTCCTTTTGTAGAGCTCTTTGCGAACTAAGAGACAGATAAGAACCAGAAAGATACCAAAAGACACTAAACTAATCTGTACAATAATACATAATACGTGACTTCCATTAGAAATGTCCATTAAATGAGTTAATGTGCAAAAAGGCATTAAGATGAAGACCATAGAGATTAGGGGTCAGCAATCTGATCTGCTAAGTGGCTGCAGGATTCACTCCAATCAAGCAAAATCATTACCTGTTTCCACTTGTTTAATCAGTTAGTCTCAGTCTTCCCGCAGCTGATTACTCATTTGAGGTGTGCTCCAGCCTGGCTGCAATAAAAACCTGCAGCCACGCTGGCCTCATGGGGACAAGACTGATGACCCCTGGTACAGAACATTAGTCCAAGCTGCAGCAGGACCATGATTTTGGCACTTCGGTTAATCTTTTCGGCCAATTTTTTGCTCGTTCAAAAATAATTCACTGCATTCCTACGGTGGCCGAGAAAGCCCAACGCACTGCAAAGTTAAAAACGCGATGCAAAGTCTGAAAACACAAGTTTCAAAATGACACGACTTGCACAGCATTAGCCAAACGTGCTGCAAAGTCTGAAAACACAAGCATCAAAATGACACAACTTGCACAACGTTAGCCAAATGCTCTGCAAAGTCTCAAATGCGCAGCAAACACTGAAAACACATGCAACTTCAAAAACACAACGGAAGTGTTTCAGAGGGACACTGAAAGTGGACGGACCCATTCGAGAGCGGCTGCGTAAAAACGAGAAACTGGCCAATAAACCAAACCGATAATCATTAGATAACAGATTAAGAAAACTTCATCTGGAACTTGGTAGTGTCTCGGCTAACGTCCAGGACCAAATGCCCGCTTTCGAATGGGTCAATCCACTTTCAGAATATCTCGGGAATACACCGATAGAACTTTTGCTGGAACTGGGGCTGTCCGGACTCTACGCTCCAGGTGTTGTCACGCAGCCCGCTTCTCGAATGGGTCGTTTGGCTACAGTGTCCAAGTCGGGTCATTTTTGATGCTTGTGTTTTTCAGGTCTGTGCAGCATGTGTTGGCTATATGTGGTGCAAAGTAGTGTTCAGTGTTTGATGCTTGTGTTTTCAGACTGTGCAGCACGTTTGGCTACTGTTGTGCAAGTCGTGTCATTTTGATGCTTGTGTTTTCAGACTTTGCAGCACGTTTGGCTACTGTTGTGCAAGTCGTGTCATTTTGATGCTTGTGTTTTCAGACTTTGCAGCTGGTTTTTAACTTGCAGTGCATTGGGCTTTCTCGGCCACCGTACATTCCTCATAATCCTAACAAATAAATGTGGCTAAAAAAAGGGTTCTCGGAAGGAATAAGAAGAAGAACCACATTTGAAGCCATTGAAGCCAAGCCTGCAGAGGAATCATGTCAAGCTCATAACCAGGGATCTGCACCCATCAGCAGTTTGGTTGTCCAAGGCGGAGGGCATGAAGGAATTGCAATAGAAATACTAATACTGTAATCAAGTACTTGTTGGTCCATTAACTGACTCGTAGCGCATCACTAGTGCGCACACTTCCTACACAATGCCTCTCAGTCAGTCCCTCAGTCATGCCTACCGGCAGGAGCAGAGAGAGGTGGCCAGGGCAAAGCATTAGGGCCACTCTGGAGTAGTAGATTAAGAGCCGTGTTTCAGGAACACTGTCCTGATGTGACTCGTCATCACAACGACAACAACGACTACCACCACGATTACAACAACGAGGGGGAAAAAAGCTGACCTGATTATTTTTTTCCCCTGCCACTCTCCCAGAAGATTAAGCATCTCCGTATTACGGGCTCTTGTTTACACTGACCACTCTGGCATTCACTCTTTAACACATACGCATACGCACTTGGAGATGATTACTTCCCTGAGGAGGCGTGAAGAATGTGAGGAATGCATTTGGCCCCTCTTCGTCATATGATCATAGCTCCTCTAGGCCACTGTCTGGGTTCAACAGAAGACTCAGTTGTTTGTAAAACCCGTTATAGGACTCCGTGTCTGGCTGAGTGGATGCTAGCCCATAGCCTCACCCACCCTCAGCCATGTCAGGCTCCTGAAGCTCCAGTAAAGATTCACTCTCGGTTTAAAATGGCTCCCTCTTTGACATATAGTTCACTATGTAGGGCAGCCGATCTAAGTCTACAGCTGCAGTCACTCTAGTTTTTGCAGTTTCCGCCCTGTGACTGAGGCTCGTCTGAAGGACAAACAATGAAAAGTGTATTGACACCATAGATATATTTTCTACCACCAAGAAGGAGGTGTGGGAATGCAGTGCTGTTGGGAAGGAAGATAAAGGATACCAGGATCAATAGATGATGATAAATTTAGACTGATATGGGGCATATTTATTGAGCTACACATACAGAAGTAGTGTCCCCCGTATGGCGTCGGGCCACCCGTTGGCTAACACAACTTGCCAGACATCTCAGCATAGAGCTGTAGAGGTTCCTAATGGTGTCCTGTGATAATCCATCCCATGCAGCTTCAATATCCTCACACAGTTCCTGCAGATTTTGAAGTAGGGGTGGAGGTGGAGTGACACTAGGCCGTTTGGACATGTGACAACAAATCTTTCATTATGGTGCTGACCACGGTCTCCAACAAGACGAAAGCGGGACTCGTCACTGAAGATGACCTGCTGCCATTCTGAGTCACTCCATGACAGTCTGGCACGACAGAGTCTTTGGCGACGTTGACATGGTGTTAAGGTCAGTCGTCGTAAAGCTCTGCGTGCATGTAGTCTTGGGTCATGCACCCATCGGTCAATGGTGCTGGCACTAACAGGATGACTCATGGAGGGCAACACTGCTCTGGGCAGTCAGGTACAGCGATAAGGCCCATCACTGCTTACGTCACATGCCTTTCGGTTAAATCCGTCTGGGTGCAGCTATTTGTGCAACTACTCTTTCAGTGATGAATGACCAACCTGACACAGTATAGCTAGGTATGTGATTATACCCTGTGGTTCTATATACTTATATACTCGCCACAGTATAGTGCTACACACTGCTCCGCAGCAAAACAAGTGTAGATAAGTAGCCGCATAGTTAGCAGCGATGTGGTGTACAGCTGCAGGCAGCCGAGCAGCTAACGCAGCAGTTGGCGCTAACAGGCTCACCAACCACAAACAGTAAAACCACAAAGATGAACATGAATTGATTAGATAACTAAGTGCTGCACGTACACTCTTACTGTAGTCCCTGTAGATGACTGACACAGAGGCAGTGGCTGTGCTTAGCCTTTGAGCTAGCAAGATGGCTAATCTGCCAAAAACAAACAGTAGCACTATAGAGGTAGATGCCTACACAGTTCTACGACTGACTCTGTATGATGCAGTCTGTCAGGTTTCTTTATAGCTAGGGCTAGACGCTGGTTTGAGTAGCGGTTTTGCATTTCCTCTGTTCTGGACGTTCAGTGCTATGAAGGGATGCCCTTGCACAGGTCAGCACTAGTGATGAACTTAGCGTGACAAGAAATCACTAACTGTGGACGATTCTAGTCGTTACTAGAAAGAATTCACCACCAAACTCAAGTGGCTGGACCATAACGCCACATTCAACCCTACTCCCATGTGGGAAGTCAGGGCTCTGAGCCGGTTTAATAGAGTGATGTCATTTCTGAGTTTTCACATTCAATCTATGACCATTTTAGCGATGTGAATGATGATGTTTGTGATATGTCTAGCTTCTGAAACACTGAATTTCTTATTTCAGAAGACTAACCAGCTGACCAGTTGATTATTCCATAGATACAAATACTGATATAATCTCATGGAGAGGTGATCCTTTATTACTGCGGCCAGCTGCTGTGTCTTTAGGTCCAAGAGTTGCTCACTTCAAGGGTTGTTTGCATTCACACATGTAACGTAGACCCTTTTCTTTAATGAGCCGTCCATTATAACGTTCTAAGAAACCCAAAAATGTTCTTTTAAAGCACTGCAGAGAAAAAATTCAACGTAAGACTGCATTTTCTCTGCTGTAACAGACTTTACTTAGCTAATAGAGGATAAACTGAATGGGAGAGGATTAAAAAAACACTGCCACAAGGTGCAAAAGCAATTTACTCACGCCGGTGTATATTAACCTTGAGCAGTTTTGAGTTATGGCTGTCTGTGTTTATTTGTCTAGTATTACATATTCATGTCACTACTGTTAGTTATGTAATGTTAGTTATGCAATTAATTATATTTACATTTCATTTCCACAGGTTTAAATCTGGGCTCCTGATTTTTTTTTTTTTCATTTCTTTCAATGCTATTTATTAAAAACAAGAACGCTTGCTCTTTTCTGCAAAACAAGACTGCACACTACCTTTCCAACAGATTTAAATCAGCGTAAATATCGAATTTTCTACTTACGAGCGTGGTGCGTGTTGAACGTGCACTTTCAGCCGAATCCCTCTCCTTGTTTGAGCTATGAGTGATAAACAATCGATATAAAACTCTAACATGCTTTTCTTATTGCTGGCCATAACTTTGACGGGGAGCGTTTGGGATTCGGCTCAGGTCTATTTTTGTGCCTTGTGAGTAAGACTTCAGCTATAAATTCCTAATGGCCTGTTTATTTGATTTGGAGATGTCTGTGCTCTCTCCCAAGGATGCTGCCTTGGTTTACTTCTTAAACCCATACGTTAAAACATGTATAGAATCTGCTCTGGTTCTATCAGCCTTTAAAATGAGCTACTTTGTACTTGAAGTACTTGAAGATCCTCAAACTACTAAACTAGTCAGCTTCATTCACCCCAATACCGATACCTGATATCAGTACCACCTCTATCTCAATCCTACTTAAACACCTGTTTATACACTGTCTGGCCAAAAACAACAAGTTTTTGTTGGACCGCCTTTAACTTTGATCATGGCACGCATTCGCTGTGGCATCGTTTCCACAAGCATCTGCAATGTCACTATTTATTTCTGTCCAGAGCTGCAGTCATTTCTCCCCAAGGCTTTGTATTGATGATGGGAGATTTAGACCAATGTGCAGGAAGTCTTCTCCAGTACATCCCAAAGATTCTCAATGGGGTTCAGGTCTGGACACTGCGGTGGCCAACCCATGTGTGAAAATGATGTGTCATGCTCCCTGGGCCACTCTTTTACACTTCCAGTATGTTCAGGTGGTCAGCTGACCTCATTCTTTAGGCACATAACGTTGCTGAACGTAGACCTGTCCAACTGCAGCAACCCCAGATCATAGCACTGCCCCCATAGGCTTGTATGTTAGGCACTAGGCATGATGGATGCATCACTTCAGCCGCCTCTCTTCTTACGCTGATGCACCCATCACTCTGGAACAGGTAAATCTGGACCCATCAGACCACATGACCTTCTTCCATTACTCCAGAGTCCACTCTTTATGCTCCCTAGCAAATCGAAACTGGTTTTGTGGGTAAAATGGGTCTCTTATGGCTAGTTTAGTCCCAATCCCTTGAGTTCCCATTCACTACTAAACAGATCCCTCAACCCCATTTTAGTAGTTTCAGCATCTCCTTAGATATTTTCTCTGCATGCCAATAATTGGACCCTTCTGAAACAGATTAACATCTCCACGACCACAGGACCTATCTTTCCACTTGGCTGTTTAACAAATGAGAAGCTACTCACTGCATCAGGTAGGGTTAAATAACTTGAAGCCAGCTGAAACATAATCACCCCTGCAGTAATTACCCAATGGGACGCTCCTACATATTTGCTTAGTTAAATCCAGGTGGTGACCTTTTCTTGGCCAGACAGTATATATACATACTAGAACAGCACAAACACTGTTAACATACAGCAAGATGTACCTTCACTGCACTGCCTGTTAAGGTTCTGGTTACAAACGTTTCCTGTTTGATCAGCAATCTCCATAACCCATCATATTATGCAGTATAGTCGACTGTGTAGGAAACAACTCCAGGTTCTCTTCAGGAGTCTGTATTGGACTGGCTTTGAATGAAGCTACTACTGAACTAACTGACATGGCAGAACTGAGACCATTGTAAGAACAGCCATAGTTGTGTAGGGGTGGAACTTGTATAGTGGGCATGGTGAGCAGTCAGAACACACTGTCCTCACTGGGAGGCGGAGCTTAAATACACAGGAACTCTACAGATATACAGTATGAGGAACATGTTGCGTTTTGGGATAGCTGAGGATGTAAATCTGTTCTGCTAGATCCCAAACATCAAATTATCAGCACATGATAAACCTAATATGTCTTCTTTAAGTACTGCTGATATACATATATGAGCCATAAGCCATATAGCCCACCCCTAGTCCATATAGGGAATGTCCCTTTACACGCATCTCCTATTAATGACACTAGTGATGACTGCTAGTGTCAGCGTGCTACTTCAGCAAGTGATTGGGGTAAGAACCAACAATCCAGCAACTAATTACCAGAATTATCCATATTTAACGTGTTAGCGTGTTAGCATGTTTACGATCAGCTAATTTCCTGTCAGGATGGAAGAAAAGCTCAAGTCTTTGACGTACAGTTGAGAACCCAGGGACAGAAAAGTACTTAGCACTTAACGTCGTTGATGAAGTGATGTCTATTTAGCATCTTCTAATGCAATACTTCTGTAGCGCTGCAGTCAGTTTCCATTAACATGGTTAAAATGATTAGCAAGTAGTTGTTCTTCAAACAAGGGACGAGCCCAATTACGGCTAATGACTGATTAATGCGGAGTTACATTTTAAATAGAGGGGGAGGCAGCCCTGCTTTCATGTTGCGTAATTCGGTTGGCACTGAAGAACCCCACTAATTCCACCTTGACTGCATAGCGCTGTTCATAATCTGTCAGTACACGTACAGAACATGAACTGAACTACTACAACAACTGGCTTCCTGTGCACTGAATCTTGACGGTGGCAGTAAGCTACACGGCAGCTTTCTGAGCCCATTTGAGACATAAACCAAACTTCTCGCGTCGCCTTAGCTAAGCTCTGGGAATCAATCTCTCAAATAGATATTAGCCTGTGATCTGGAATGTACACGATGTCTGCTTTGTAGATCACCAGTAGTGGCATGTGTGCCTTTACTGACATGACCAACCTACGTCTGTATGCACAAACAGCCTCTTTCCATATCCTACATTTCGTCACTGTCCAATGAAAATGTATCTTCAATTTTGTCTATTTTGACTTTTATACATCATTGGAACACAGCAGCTGCCGTTTACACTGTGTGAGAATGGCATGATGAATGGACCAGCAGAAACGGCCCAAAAGTGTTTGGAAAGACGTCTGGTTCCATTGACTTGCATTCAGATTTAATGAGGTTTTTGGCCTCTACTGTAAAGTTGCCATTTTGGAGATTCTTGTTTTTCTTTGGACAGCGACGATATCTTCTTGCATCAGATCAGTTTACTCTGGACGTTGACCATTTCCAAGTTAGCTCTACATCCGTTTCTATGCTGTCTGTGTCTTTAAGACTGACATACCGTATGTAAATGACCTCTTCTCTGAGAGACTCTACATAACTTCAGCTAGGGTGGACGGAGCTAAAGTAGCACCAACTGAGTATGCAGAATGCACTGTGGTTTGTGACATCACAAACACAGTGAATTCAAAACAAGCTGTTCTGCAGTTCGGTTTCCGTATATGAGCTGGGAAGTGAAACCGTAACCATGTTTACCCACTCGATCACATCTTATTTGGCAAGCTTTGAGGAAAATCAGGTTTTCTATGAAACAGGCTCTTTAATGATACAGCAGTGAAGCTTTAAGGCGGCCCAAACAGACAATTTCAGGCTAGTTGCAACATTTGCCCATGTAAATGCGTCCTGTGCTAGCCAGGAGGCTACCGCAACCCTCTCTGCCAACACGCCCATACGGAACCACTGAAACGGCCAGTGATGTGGCAGTACAGCTCGTACTGGGACATACACTGGAAGTTGTGTACACTGTAGAGCAGGGGTGTCCGATCTCATCCACAGAGGGAAGTCTGTAGGTCTTCAATCCAAAAAGAGAGGAGATCTGAGCAGCGGTCTGAAGACTGAGACAAATTGATTAAACAAGGGAAGTCAGCTTGTGAAAACCTGCAGCCAGACCGGCCCTTTGTGGATAAGGCTGGACACCCCTGCTGCAGATATGACTGCTCGATATAAACAGGGGACCACCCTTTAAAGGGGTGGTCCCCTGGAAAACAAGGCTAACTTAGATGTTCCCCTTCGGTCTAAGCTGTCAAAGTTTGCTTATTCAGGTCTGTTATTCAGTTTAATGACCAACAATCCAGCAACAATTCTCTAGCAAATAATCATTGCTTTGTTACGGATTGCACCGGGTTTACCTAGATTTCTATTGTGCTAGCTACTGAGCTTCAGAACAAATCTAAAGAAGCAAACTTCAGACAAAAGCATGGCGTGGCCAGTTTACAGCATCTGGGTTAAGGGATAAACTGAGCAAATATAAATGTCTGGGGAACTTTCTCTTTAACTGTGCCCATGGTGTTGGAAGGCGCAGACGGGTCGTACTCACAGTGGCACCAGCCCAGATGGCAGCACCAGTGCAGCTTGAAGCACTTTCCGTGGCTGTGCGTGGCGCAGATGGACATGATCTCGGCGCAAGATGACAGACAGTCCCGGCGAGCTTTCGGCAGCAAGGTGCATAAGAGTCCAATCCGGCCGTCCTGCGCACAGACTTTTTGGGGCGAGTTAGCCCTGAGCGCAGTCGGGGGGGGCTTTTTTTCTTGTGTCCGCCAGACGCGGCCATGGCGATCCCTGTTTGGGATCAGATCCGCCTGGTACACCGCATCGGACCCGAAGGAGCGCAGGCTGGAGTCCTCAAATCACCAGCTAGCTGGAGGAAAGCGTCGGTGAGGCTCAGAGGCGGAGTGAACGCGCATGTGTCCAAGTCCAGGATTTCAGCGATCTGATGACCGGAGCGGTACGAACAATGCCGAGTTCCTCGCGCGCGGATCCGCCGGCCGTCCTCCTTCAAAGAGCAGGTTTCATGCTACGCACACAGAACACACGGCGCGTGCCAGGCTCGCGCGCAGGCTCGCGATCACAGCACGTAGGTTCTGCCGAGGGAAGCCAGCCGTGCTGCCGTGTGTGCCGCGGATCCCACTCTAATAACACCCAAGTGACTCGCGTGGAAGCTCGCGAGAACTCTGCTCCGTAAAACGCCCACAGTTCACCACAGCCCTCAGACTCGTCTCCACTCAGAAGGAGAACGGTGGGAGCTCCGGGCTCCAAAAAAAATCCGAGCAGTCTTCACTGCTCTTCACTACTTTGCGCTCCTACTCTTCTTCTTTCTCCCCTCTCTCTCTCTCTCCCTCTGTCGCCACTCACTTCCTCGTTCTCCTCCCCCATCTCTCTCTACATCTCTCCTCTCTCTGTCCTTCGTTCTCTCTCTATCCTCTCCCTCTCTCTTTCTCACTCCCACTCTCTCTCTCCCACTATCTCACCCACTCTCTCTTTCTCTCACCTCGCCGATTCGCTCTAATCTCGTCATGGGCACTCTCGTCATACTTCATCTCCTTCGCTCTCTCTCTTCCTCACCTCTCTCTCTCCCACTCTCTTTCTCATCTCTCTCTCTCTCTCGTACTCCTTCTCGTTCCATCTCTCCATCCCACTCATCGGATGGATCTTTCTCTCCCACTCTCTCTCTCGTCCACATCTCTCTCTCTTCTCTCTCTTCTCTCTCTTCTCTCTCCACTCTCTCTCTCTCTCTCTCATCCTCCTCCCACTCTCCTTCTCTCTCTCTCTCTCTCTCTCTGTCGCTCTCTCTCTCTCATCTCTCCTCTCTCTCTCTCCTCCCAACTCACTCTCGTCGTCCCGTCTTTCTCATCCACCAGTACATTCGTCTCTCTCTCTCTCCCACTCTCTCTCTCTCTCTCTCTCTCTCTCTCTCTCTAAACTTTTTTTTTCCAGTAATAGGGTCTGGTTGCTGGAGACGTACAGCTCCCCCCTCTTTCTGTATGTCTGTCTGTCTTTCTCTCTTCCCTTTCTTTCTCTCCGTCTTTTCCTCTCTTATACACTCTATTTCTGTCTGCCTGTCTCCCTTTTCTTTCTCTCTCTCCCTCTCTATCTCTTTCTTTCTGCACCTATCCTCTCCATCTCTTTTCCTTCTTCTTTCTCTCTGTTCTTCCCCTCCCTTCTATGTTCTCTCTCTTTTCTTTCCTTTCTAACTCTGTCCTTTCTTTCTCTATCTCTCTCCCTCTTTTATCTTTCTCACAATCTCTCTCTGTCCCCTTTCTGTTCTCTCTCTTTTCTCTATCTTTTCCTCTCTTTAATCTCTCTATTTCGCACTTTGTTCTCTCTCTCACTCTCCCCCACTGCTCTCTCTCTCTCTTTCTCACTCTCTCTTTCTCTCTCTCTCTCTCTCTCTCTCACTCTCTCTCCCTCTCTTTCTCCCTCTCTCTCTCCCCTCCACGCGCTACGAGAGAGCCTCCCACAGGGGGTGGGAAACCTGTGGGTTGTTCAGATGGAGGCGAAGTGAATCGTTTGCCATAGTAAGAGATTGCATAATGAACTTTTAGGGTTTTAGTTTTTGTTATTGGAATGGGGGATAAATCACGTGGGCGGCACTTACCCGTTAATCCAAGTCCGAATCACTTGTCTCAGCTTTATGCTGGGAACTGGCTTAATGGTTTCCATAAGAGACCACTAATTTCCAATGGGAGATCTTTAGATCAGAGTCCTTTACACTGTGATATCAGCCCATCAAGAAAAGCTGGAACACACTACAGAGCCACCAGGAAGTGACGGAAGCGCTCATGGGTTCCTATGTTGTCATTTTAGCTGGAATGTAGAGAGTAGAGTTACATAAACACTGACCCGGTTACCCTGGTCACTCCATGCGCCTCGAGTATCTGGACTATATCTGGACTCATTCAGAACAGATACATGTCCGATCGCTCAGACTGCTTCAGGAGACGTGTTTGAGCGGCGTGTTATAGCAGTGGTTGAATCTGAAGCTCCAGGTTTAGCTGAAAGATGAAAGCGGCTCACAGTTCACCATGAAGCAGTGCTTCGAGTCAACACGCTGGACCACCATGGTCTAGCATAAATTAGTGATGTACCAGCACACCTGACTCAGCTCGCAGCATTAATTGCTAATTACTGGCCTCTTGGTTATAGCAGCTGGGCCCAGGGACTGTGGCCTGGAATAGCCCAGGTGAAGCACCAATGAGTGTCCACATTAAGGTAATAGGGCCTACAGATGGATCTACAGCGAACCTCGATCAGCTAAAACGCAAATCAGCACATATATTTGTTTCATCAGCAACAAGGAAGTTGTAACAGCTCAGCTAGCTTGCATGGACAACCGAATTCCCAACGTTTCTGCATAATTCAGTCACTGTGATGTAAGCTAAATCATTCATAGCGGTTTGATGTGGCATGCTCCATTCTGGATCAGTTTACAGTAAGAAGGACCAGCTGGTCTACAATACATACAGCCATTTTAATTATGACCCAAAGCAGCAGTGAACCTACACACGTCGTCCGGGATACGGAACTTTGATGAATAGGGGTTCATCTGAAAACCACTCCTTATACATTTAGCCTGAATGAATGGAGCTAAAGCGATGTGGTGTTTGTGATGTCACAAAGACAGTGAATTCAAAATCCTTAGTTTCCAAATATGGGCTGTTTAACGCTTGCACCAACCGACACAAGCTGAGGAATGGGACACGGATGGGGTGACACTATGCCTTCTGGACGTGTGACTGACTACGGTGCCTCCACACGGATGCATTGGTCATCTCCACCAAGAAACAAACAGGACTCGTCACTGAAGATGACTTCTGCCATTCTGAGTCACTCCATGGCAGACTGGCACGACACCATTCCAGTCTTTGGTGACATTGACGTGGTGTTAAGGACAGTCGTTGTCTAAGTGTATGTAGTCCTGTGCCAATGGTGCTGGCACTAACAGGATGACTCATGCAGGGCAACCCTGCTCACTGAAAGTCCGCAATTGTGGCTGTTGGGTCAATCGGGCACAGCGATTAGGAGCATCCTTCCTTGTGCCAAGTGAGCATGAAACCTGAATCATTCACACGTCTCATGATGTCAACCCTACCCACCGAGTTTCATTCCTGTCGGTTGATTGCTTGTGGGTGCTATTTGTGCAACTGTTCCTTTAACGATTTGTGGATTTTACATCAAGATAGCCAGTAGTGAGCAAACTGAAAGGCAGAGCCGTGTTGATTGACATTTCAATGAACACATTTCAAGGGGTTATATGACTTGCTGCAATTTATGTCATGCAAAGCAACCACTGGAAACTCAGAGGCTGGCCTTCTGAAACTGGCTCCAGTGGCTGTTCTCGTTAGCTACTCTCTGCTTTCACGGATGCTCAAGTTGGACAAGTTCAAGACGAGGTCATGTCATTTCATCCTCTGTCTGCCGTTCTAGCCATTCGGACCAGCGGGTGGATGAGTGGCCCGCGGGCGGAGTATGTGTGCTTATGTTTTTCAGCGTTTGTGTGCTTTTCTTTTAGAAGAGGAGAAAGCTACTCTACTAATGGCCACGAAGGAGATGGAGCTTGAGCTCCCCAGCAGCCAGGGGCAATCTGTTCACGAACGATGGAGAGAAGGAGAGGTTGAAATTTCTCATCCCGGGAAACATAGGGTACATGAAAGGCAAAATCCACACGGAACGAATCATCAAAGGATCTCCAGTGATGTGTTCTGTTTCACAGCCTCAAAAGAAGGAGTTGGATTTCAGTCCAGTTGATCACAAAGTGTTTGTAGATATCTGCTCGTCTAATCTGTCCTCTGATATTAACAGGGAGTCCCTACCCCTTGTAATTAGTCGTTAGCCGGTTGCTAGGTGGTGTAGTGGGTAATGCTGTAGCTCCACAGCAAGAAGGGCCTGGGTTTGGTTCCCAGTTGGGGACAGTCAGTGTGGAGTCCGCGGGTTTTGTGAATTGGAGATGCGAAATTGCCCCCTATCTGTGAATGTGTATGCCCTGTAATGCCCTGGCAGACTGTCCAGGGCGTTTCTACCCTCTGCCCAATGAGTGCTGAGATAGGCTCCAGCATGACCCAGATGGATAAACAGTTTAGAGGATGAAGGAAGGAACCCATTGCTGACAAGTGCATTCAATTTTGCATCACTGAAGACCATTCATGCACTCGAGGACATGCAGCCATTCCAGAACTGCATGCTCCGGAATTTCTGCATGTCCCCGAGCCCTCGAATTCGAGGACGCCACCCTTTAAGAGGGGTGCTGTCCCACCAACAGACTGGCCACACAGCCGTGAGAGCCGAAAACCTAGAATCAGACTCAGAATCACTTCTAGCCTGGTCATACTGATTTGCTTTCAGTGGCTCGCAGTCAGGATTGGCTGACAGCACACCGATTCCCACTGGTGCTCCCAATGATGCGTTTGTGTAATGCATGCTGGGTACAGTAGTGAGAGGGATAACAAAAAAACATGAAAGCTGTATAGGATAATGAATTCTGTCAAAGCGATGAGGCGGAGGCATACAGTGCAGACTACTGTATAACATGACACATACACATGACAGATGCTAACTCTGGTTTTAGGCTAGAATTCCCCTAGGGGCTGGGCTAGGTGTAGCATAGCAGCGTAGCTACAGTCATGCATAAGTCAACAGAGGAAGAACAAACATAAAAGCAGCCTATTTTTCATGCAGCACGCTCATGACACAGTTGAAACTTGTTGCTCTGTCCACATGGGGCTTCCCCTTCCTCATCCTGTGCTTTTCAGTGGGCTGGTTTCAGCTGAAGGACAGGAAAAAACATTTTAGCGTGAGGCTGCAGGAGAATGATCTGTATCGCGTTTTGTGACCTCTATCGTAACGCAAAGGAGGTTGTTATTGATCAGCCTTGATCTTTTCCAGCCTTGGTGGCCTTTTTTCCGTTCATCCGATCTTACATGTACTCAAATTTCAAACCCTGCTAAAAAAATACCACACACCAGCATAAATGCTCTGCTGGCCTAAGCTGCTTCTTGCTGGCCTAGTGCTTGTCTAGTACTTGTCTAGTGCTGCTCTGGTGCTGGGCTGGTTGACCAGTATCCAAAACACATCGTATGCCATGCTGGTCTAAGCTGGTCTCTCTAAATGCACTAGCGCTGAACGTTGCATGTTTTGTAATTCAGTGGCATTAGCGATTTTGTATAAATGGATCCGAAGCCTGGGACTGGTTTCCATTGGTTTACTGAGGGGCATGCCTGTGAGAGTGCCTGAGGCGGATTAGGCCCCCGCCATGGCTATCTCTCCTGTTATGTAGGCAGGAATATAACACCTATAGTTTTGAATGAACTTTTATAGCACCCATTTATGTCAAGCTAGGCTTATATAAACACTGTAGGTGTTAATTCAGCACTAGAGATTTACACCTACAGTCAAACTGGTCAAAACGGTCAGGATGTGGGAGGAGACAGCGCTTTCTATATCAGCACTATAGGCCTCGTATCACGGAAACGCTCTTCGAGACAAAAGATTAGATCATCAGCCAATATTAAACATGATCTAAAGTGGTCATTAAAAGTAGGACAAAACACGCACGTCTAACCGAAGATCCGGCAGATAGTCGCATATGCGTAATAGCATAGCAGGTATCAAGCGTTACTAAGTATTAGAGGAATAATATTAGAGTGTTATTCACATAATAAAAAACAAGGGATTGTATTGTAGTATTAATTGGCCAGGTATAGCAGGAATTATCTGGGGAATAAGATCCAATTGGCCTGTTTGGAATTGTTTACATAAGTGGAGCTCAAGAGACACAATGAAATACCAGACAAATACAATATGGCTCTTTCAATGAGCGATTTCTCTAAATATTGAATTATTCTTTGTAGATTGGGGTTGATAAATCACCAAGTAAAGCTTTACTCTACGTATGATTTATGTATTTTCATCACTGTATATATTTAAATAGCCAATATTCAACATGTTTCTTAAATTTTAGTCAACTGACAAAGTTAGTGTTGTTTTATGTACCACAATATGAGTGGGCAATACGGCAAAACAGTTTCACAATACTTGAAGACAGTTACACGATACACAATATTCATTACACAGTTGTATTGCTGACATCTGCTAAGTTGAAACAGACAAAGAGAAACTTTAAGTGGCATTTTTAAAAAAAATGTTATATGGAGCAATATAGAAGATGGTGCAGCCGGTCAAATTCATACTGCAAACAGTACATACTGGTAACATATATGTCCACCCCTGTTGTAAGAAACAAGGAAATGCAGAGTCCCTGCTTCTCAATAGCGTTATCTCCGTCTGTTTTCTTACCAGTCTGGAAGAAGTGGGAGATGGCAATTATTATAAAGGTTGCTTGTCAAGAACTACGAGCCACCGGAGCAGGACTTGATAACAGGTTAGAATATACCATCTGGGCAGCCGTGCTACTTCTTCATCGTCTAATGTCGGACTGATTTCACTGGACGCTAAACTGACTCATTATCACCTCTTGAGGCATAAAATGGTGTTGGCCAGGGCTCGCTGGTTAATTGCACAATATATGATGCTTCTTGATTGGTGTCGCATTTCATGACCTCTATCATAACGCCAAGCATGTTGTTATGATCAGACACTCTATTTTCCAGTGTTGGTGGCCTTTTTTCCATTCATTTGATCTTACATATATTCAAATGTAATCCTGAAAAGACAGTAGCATGAATTCTTTGCTGGTCTAGCGCTGGTCTGGATCTGGTTTAAGTCCTTGCCCAGCAACCAAAACACAATGTATGGCCTGCTGGTCTTTCTAAATGCACTAGAACTGGATTTTTATGTTTAATGTTTTTAATTTTGTAATTTTCATTTACATTTACAGTATTTAGCTGACGCTCTTATCCAGAGCGACTTACAAGGTTAATCAGATTACAGGTAGGCCAATGTAGTGTTAGGAGTCTTGCCCACGGACTCTTATTGGTGTAGCACCACATAGTCACACAGCCCAGGATTTGAACCCCAGTCCACCCTTGTGTGGTGGTGGCTATTTGGCAGGTAGGTGTTATCTGCTGAGCTACACCAACCACAGATTGGCATTGGTGCTACAAATACTATAATAAGGGGTTACATGTAAGATGGCGCAACCTGTCAAATTCATACTTTAAACAAATACGGGGCAACATATAGCCAGAAAGTTGTGGTGTCCACCCCCTGTTCTAAGAAACAAGGAAACACACAGTCCTCAATGTTAGCATCAACAGCTAACAGCTACCGGGGCAGTTGCGCTACATTTTAATTATCTCATGTTGGACTGATTTGACTGGACACTAAAGTTTAGTCTGTATGATGCGTTTTTCTTATCTGGAGTTAAAGATCCCGAAGTAAATGTTTTTCTATAGCTTCAAAATTCAGCCTTAACTGAAGTTGCCAAGACGGCAAAGCAGGTAGGATAAGATGGTTCTGTAATACAGCCCTCTCATTGGTTTAAGGCAGTGGACATGAAAACACCCCCCTCCTCAGATGGCTGCATAAAGAGGCCATTATGAATTCAGAATTTAGTTTTGCAGTAGCAGCTTTTTTATCAATATTGTTTTGTTATTTCTTGTTTTTTAAAAAATCAACAGCCAACGTATAGTGTATTTAGATGCACTTAACACTTTGATTTCTGCAGTTATTCGATGATTCTTCATGTGGTCATTTAAAAACTCAAATTTCCTAGATTGGTGAAGTATCTCAGCATATTTGTACTCATACCCTGATTTCTTTCATGTCAGAGGAAAAGTACAAAAATGCTGTGCAAAATAAGAGTGTTGGTATCAGAAATAAGCAAGCAGTGCTTAATGCAGCGACAGCAAGATGGCAACTAAAGACTTTACAGCAAAATAACAAAATTAGACTCATTATCGCCTCTTGAGCATGATAACTTCAATAAATATCTCTGGAACACAATGCATAGACGTCTTTAACATTCCATCAAACTTGTTATTTCTTCATATTATTTTGATAATTTTAGTAAATTCTGAATTTTTTAAAGGGAAAAATCTTACATATTGCTCCTTTAATGGACAACAATAGCCACAGTATGCTTAGATAAGCGTATCTCTACATCGTTTTTAATGATACTGATTAAATACTGTATATTAACAGCCAAAATTCACTTTCCATGCCTGTTTTTCAACCTCTGTTTTTCCTCAGCATTCAACAGACTAGCTTTTCTTACTGTGGCTCCTACATGTAAATGAGCTCTGTACTGATTGGCTAACGAAAGCAGTACAAATGTATCTTTTCTTGGCCTGTCGTTGGCTTTGCTTTTCAGTCATGTCAGTGATGGGGCAACTACAGGCCTCTCCGTAGAGATGAAAGAGAGAGAGAGAGAGAGTGACAGAAGGAGAGAGCCTTTTATCTTCTGAGTACAGCACCTCAGCTAACTGTGAGTAACATGCGCTGCCATGATGACAGAAGCCCAGAATGAAATCAGTGCTTCACTGTGGTTCACAGGACATTACGTATGACCTTTCCTGCAGACATCTGTAGTCTAATTACTTTCTTATTCAATCTCACCTTTCAACCGAAATGCCAATAGCGTCTCCCGGTCAACCTAGGAGTGATTGGTCATCTGAAGGTTGTGCGCTAGCCACTTTCATTCGCCTTTATTGTCCTGTCAGCAAGCGACCTCCATCGCATTAGTAAAGATCAGTAATGCCGTACATTCGCTTCCATGTCTCGTTGAGCTTTCATTGCCTTGCCTGATCCTTTTATTTTTACAGGCAGGGAGATGGGAGGGCACACACATGTACTTGCTGTTCCATTTAACAGCTGACATCCAACCAATTCAGGAGCTGTTGCAGGACCGGAAAGCCATGCGGTGTGAACATGGTCAGCTGCTGAAGCGTCCATTCGAGAATCAAGGCAAGGTAAGCATGTAGTGAGCTTACCGTGTTAAAGGTGGTAGTAGCTTCAGGCTCCTTGCTAGATGCGAGCGCTGGACGCGAGATGATGGGGTCTATAAGAAATACCGTGCAGAAGGTGTGAGTCTATGTACCTTCAAATTGTACTTAAGGTATGGAGTGAGTAACAGTACTAAAGTATTTACCTCCAGATGTGTACTTAAGTATGGAGAGTACAGTCTACTAAAGTATGTATCTTCGGAATGTGATACTTAAGTATAATGGAGAGAGTAACAGTTACTAAAGTATCTACCTTCAGATGTACTTAAGTATGGAGAGTAACAGTACTAAAGTATGTACAATCAGATGTACTTAAGTATGAGGGAGTAACAGTACTAAAAAAAAAACAAAAAAAACTTTAAAGTATGTATCTCCAGATGTACTTAAGTATGGAGAGTAACAGTACTTAAGTATTTACCTCCAGATGTACTGAGTATGGAGAGTACCAGTACTAAAGTATTTACCTTCAGATGTAATTAAGTATGGAGAGTAACAGTACTAAAGTATGTACCTCCAGATGTACTGAGTACTTGGGAGAGTATGGCAGTACTAAAGTATGAGACCTCCAGATGTGAGTATTTACAGTATTATGGAGAGTAACAAGTAACTAAAGTATGTACCTCCAGATGTACTTAAGTATGGAGAGTAACAGTACTAAAGTATGTACCTCAGATCCACGTAGTTATACGTAATGTAACAGTAACAGTACTAAAGTATGTACCTTCAGATGTACTGAAGTATGGAGAGTAACAGTACTAAAGTATTAACTTCAGATGTACTGAAGTATGGAGAGTAACAGTACTAAAGTATTAACTTCAGATGTACTGAAGTATGGAGAGTAACAGGAGCATGATTTATTATGGCTCTAATGTTCTATTATCATTTCTGGAAACAGACTCACTGTGAAGAGACTCTAGTGTCTCTCAGTCCACCAGTCTATTATAGAAGCTCATGTACACTGATTCAAATGATCATAAGCACAGAACACTGAGGGAGAGCAGGTTCCATTAGCTAGAACTATAAAATAACTTTTTGCATACAAGTACGTTTTTAGTTTAAGATTTATGTAACCAGTCTACAAGGTAAAGTTGAATAAGAACTGGCTGTAAGCAGGTTCACTAACGTGTTTTCCTTTACTGTGCTGCATCTGTAGGTCTCTACAGTAAAAGGTAATGGTGTTTATATGAATTCATGTAAAGACACTCGTCAGTCACAAGTGCATATGTACGTATTTCTATACTGTGCTCTATTTACCCACCAAGTCAGGAACAATACAGGGGTTGGACAATGAAACTGAAACACCTGGTTTTAGACCACAATCATTTATTGTATGGTGTAGGGCCTCCTTTTGCGGCCAATACAGCGTCAGTTGGGCAGCCGTGGTTTTATGTTTTTTGGATACAATCCGGGTTAGCACCCGAACATCCCTTTCAGACAGCTTCCTCTTGCGTCCACAGTTAATCCTGTTGGATGTGGTTCATCCTTCTTGGTGGTATGCTGGCCCTGGATACCGTGGCTATTGATACATCACAAAGACTTGCTGTCTTGGTCACAGATGCGCCAGCAAGACGTGCACCAACAGTTTGTCCTCTTTTGAACTCTGGTATGTCACCCATAATGCTGTGTGCATTGCAGTATTTTGAGCAGAACTGTGCTCTTACCTGCTAACTGAACCTCCACACTCTGCTCTTACTGGTGCAATGTGCAATTAATGAAGATTGGCCACCAGGCTGGTCCAATTTAGCCATGAGACCTCCCACACTAAAATGACAGGTGTTTCAGTTTCACTGTCCAACTCCTGTATGTTTGATCTGTTCACTAAGGCTTTGATGTGTGATTGTCAGTCAGTGTTTACATTAACCCCGTCCTGCTTTACCTACTTTCCTCCAGGTGGTCCAGAAATCTATGAATAAACTTGTTTCGTATTGACATGTTATGTTTTTCCATGTCCATATGCCGATAGGAACTACAAAACAACTACTAAGTAAGATAATATAATAAATATAATAATATAATAATAAATAATAAGATAAAATACTTTCGCACAGATACACGGAACAACTACTTAAGTACGGTAACTAATTACCTTTGCTTTGTTACTGTCTGACCACTGAGGGCCTACAGGTGCACGCTCTGCAGCACCAGATGAGCTATCGTCTCTGACTTTACATCTGCAGGGTAGACGAACCAGATAGGAGTGTCTAACAGAGTGGACAGTGAGTGGACACAGTGTTTAAACACTCCAGCA
>JAMWET010000128.1:235000-240000 GCA_024036415.1 Prochilodus magdalenae | reverse complement strand
AATCCCTCCCCTCCCCCAAACACAGCACAGCAGCAGGTCATGGTCATTACTCACCCCACCCTCAGATACAGTCTTTCATTTTTATGGGCTAAACAGGAGAGCCTGGTTTCGTGAGCTGTGATGCTGGCTTGGTTTGCTACCACAGCAGCCATCTTCAGGTTTGGTATGAAATTGGTTTTGCTGAGGTTGTTACCAATGTTACCTCTTTCCACCAGCAAAGTGCCAGTGCTCAGGCCAGAACTGGTGCTGGTTCCCAGGATCTATGGAACCCATGAAGAATGGGCCCCCTTTTCCACTGGTTTGAGAGCCGAGTGTTTACAGTGAATAAGTACTAATAGATGTTTAGACTAACGTTCCTTCTCTCTAGGTATGAGTGATGGGCTTGTTTGAGCAGCGTCTGAGTTGTATCTATATATATCGTCGCTGTCAAAAGAAAAACAAGTGTCTCCAAAATGGCAACTTTACAGGAGAGGCCAAAAACCTCATTTAACTGTAATGTAAGTCAATGGAACCAGACATCTTTCCAAACAGTTTTGGGCCATTTCTCTTGGTCCATTCATCATGAGATTCTCACTTAGTGTAAACAGCAGCTGATGTGTTCAAATGATGCATCAAAGTAAAAATGGACAAAAGTGGAGATACATGTTTTTTATTGGACAGTGACTATATATATATATATACACTACAGATACAGAATATAGATAGAAGATAACAGTAGGTCAGTCTATATACAAGTGTAAATATGCTAATGTTAAGTGCAGAGTGATAACTGTCCATGTAGATCATCGTTAGATGATTTTGGTGAGATGTGCTGAACCAGGTCCATTTACCGATGCATCAGCACTACTGGCTGTTCAGCAGCCTGACGTCTCGAGCTGTAGACGGTAACCTTCTTGTACTAGCTGGGAAACATTCTCAGACTGAACACTGTTCACTGTTGTAAGTCGTCGTGGATAAGAGGCTCTGCTAAATGTCTTAAATGTAAACTGTAAATGTATTACGGATCTGGATCTGGGCGGTCCTTAGTCCGGAAGCAGAGGTCAGTGGACAACTCATAAGAACAACATGGCGGAGCGTGTTCTTTCTTTAGTAGACCACCGATGGGTCATTTTGCTGCTGCTTACATTGTTTTCATCCATTCTCCTATTCGTTTTGCGAAATGGCTGGGTCAACAACTTTTGTGGTGGTGGTAGTGCCGCACCTTTTTGCCAATTTGTCACAGGTTCTATGACCCAGTGAGTTCATGTGGCTGGAACAGCACCGACCTTGCGGGCCATGATTCTTGTTTCGTGCTGGAAAAGAGCAGGTGGTTCAAGATTTTGACCCCTGCACCATATCAGTGATGAAGAGCTATGAGAGAGCTACGTTACATTGTAATAAGTGATCGGTGGGGTCCAAGCACTACAAGCCATAGAGGAGCCAGTGTCACGCAAATTACTGGGCAAAGTGGCCTCTATTTCTAAAACATAAGGGGTCTGGAAAGAGGAAGCTTGGTACATGGTAACAAGTCGAGGTACCGCACAGTTTCAGGCTGTAACTCGTATTTGCTTACGTCAGCAGCGATCATCCCCGTATCTTAGTCTAAGGCTGGTTTCACACCTCGGTGTAGAGTGAGCGTGGTTGTCATCAGCTCCTTGTCTATTCTCTAAATATCACACTGCTACAGTGCTGAGGCTGGAACGCTGTACCGCTCCGCTCACGCAGCCTGCGCAGCCTTTCGGCACTGACCTGTCAGCATGAGCTAGGCTGCACAAGCAGAGCGGTATCCCATCCCAGAACTGGCACCAAAGCTGTGTGGTATTTAAAGAATAGGCAAGGAGCTGGTTATTCCAACAAGATCAAAACATTATTAATATTAAGAATATTAAAATGAAATCAATAAAAAGACTAACTCCTGATCTGCATCACAGAAAATACAAATGAACCAACCTGCTTCTTCATTCCGATAAACACATTTTAATTGAATGAGTGATGACATCAGTGTCACACGTCCACCATCTGCCTATCCTGTTCCGTTATCTAGAGCTGTGTTTTCAGAGTATTGATCACACACCTGTTGTTAATTTAGTCTGTCTGTATAAATACTCTCTCTCTATCACACTGCTCATAGTGAAATGCTGCCGCTCTGTGTTTGCTGCTCTGGTTCTGACTTTATTCTGATTTACAGATGAACTTGTTTGTCTTTACCCTTTTCGGTTCGTTTGCTGTTCTGATTGCCTGACTTTGACGTCTGCTTGTTTGTTGACTCTGACTCTGTCTTGCCCTTCTGCTATGTCCTCCTTGCTCTTGTTGCTGCTGTGGTTGACTACAAATCGGTTACATAAACCTCGCCTTGATTTTAGCTCAGCGCTCAGCACAACCTGTTTGTCCATCAACACAATGTACATATTAGGGATGTACTGAGCACAGTAATACTCAACAGACAGACAGACAGACAGACAGACAGACAGACAGACACAGACAGACAGACAGATAGACAGATAGACAGATAGATAGATAGCGATAGACGTTTATAACCAGTAAACTAACAGTACACCTTTAAGTTCACGTGTAGTATAGTTGGAGTTTAAAAAAGAATCATAGATGTAAACTAACGTTCACTGCTGTTACACCTAAAGTATACTTAAGTATATTTACAAAGTGGGCCAATTTAGTCCCAAAAATACTGAAGTAGTACACTTACAAGTACACTAGCAGTCAAAAGTTCACCAGTCAGCTTTCCTTATTTTCAGTTTTTATATATATATATATATATGTATATATATATGTATATATATATATATATATATATATATATATATATATATATATATATATATATATATATATATATATATATATATATATATCGTCGCTGTCCAAAGAAAAACAAGTATCTCCAAAATGGCAACTTTACAGGAGAGGCCAAAAACCACATTTAGCTTTAATGGAAGTCAATGGAACCAGACGTCTTTCCAAGCACTTTTGGGCCATTAAAGTTGGTCCATTCTTCATGAGATTCTCACTCAGTGTAAACAGCAGCTCATGGGTTCAAATGATGCATAAAAGTAAAAATGGACAATAGTGGAGATACATGTTTTTCATTGGACAGCAACGATATACACACACATATATATATATGGAACATTACAGGAGGATAAACCAGCTCTCTAAACTGCAGTTTGGTCTGTCCATCATTAATATTCACTTAACTGTAAGAGTAACTAGACCTTTAAACTGTGCTGTAAAAAGAGATCCAAGTTTTTTAGAGGTGGCAACATGGCAGAAATATAATACTGTGATACATGGAGAGTACATGTGGAATATCAGCATATGTACTGTTACAGACACCTCACCAATTGGAACCGTTACGTGTAAGGCTGTAGAAACATCCATTTAACTAGGTGTGTGTAAAGCCTTGACTTGTACCGAATACTACTACACTAATATTAATATACCTAGTATGAATAGTACAATTGGAAAATATACTTCAGCATTGCTCAAGGTTACTTAACTGAAGTTTAGTGAACTGGAGTATCTGGGAGTATTTGGTCTTCTGTCACCCTTTTCAGCACTCGTTTATTTTTCTCAGCACTCGTTTATTATTCTGCTGCTCAGGCACACGCGTATGCATTTTGATGCTGATTGGTGATTATGTATACTTCCAATATTTGCTAGCTGCATTGTTACAGGATCAGACAGTAAGCAGGCCTTGGCTGATCCGCTGATCAGTCTCCTTTAAGACTGGAGCTCACACAGAGAGAGCGGTCAGAGCACAGGGTGAGGGCAGTGCTCAAGGTTTCGGTGTCTCTCTCACTCTTTATCCACTCAGCAGTGGGTGTTGGCCCAGCAGGACCTCATGATCAGAAATTCATAGGAATGTGCAGAAACCCGCCTTGTATCAAATTCAAGGTTAGGCAAGTGGCAGGTTCAGGAGGTGTAGCTTTTATAACAACTTTGTTCCAAATGAAGTCCAACAAAGTCGCTCCGTGCCTGTTAAAATTCCACCTTCTCTCCATGAGGGGAGATTCGCGCTGTGGAAGAAGAACCACTTCAGGCAAGGAGATGTTTGAAGCAGGCACTTTTTATTCAAGCAGGAGCGGGAATGGGTACATGCAGGGAGTGACTCCACTAAGACTACTAAGTCTTCCACAGCTCAAGATGAAGTCAGTCTGGCAGTTGGCAGCTGCGTATTCACAGTGATATCCTGGAATCCCAGATTGGGAAGGGAGAGGATGCAAAGATGGTTGCACTAGATGAGAAATAGATATCTGTGGTGATGCATCATTTTCCAAACAAGGTCTCTGGACTCACTGCAGTGCTGAGAATGAGCCACCACCCAATCAAGACCAGCTCTGTGGGGGTCCCGGCCATTAAAGAACAGGGTAACAAAGTTTACAGAGAAACAGGCGGACTACAGTCTGTAATTGTAGAACTACAGATTGCTCCTGTATGGTCGGTGGTGCTGCTAAAATGGACAGTGAGTGTAGATACGGTCCTTGTTTTTCGATGCTGATGACAAACTAGGCAGTGGATCTACTCGTCTACTGGGAACACAGTTGAGAGAAACCAGGAATTACAATATGCAACTGCAGACTTGCATGGAAACCATTAATAAGTATTTTCAGGTTTCCAGTGAGGCCTAACATCTAGCAGCAGCCCAGCAGACCAAACCCCAGCTTTGGGCTAGCTTGCTAGTTAGCTCCCAAGCTATGTCAGCTAGCGCCAATGAGGTAGCTTGCTTGATTGTTTAACTAGATGTTTAGAATTTTGTATAATAACTGTATGCTTCCTTTAATGAGAGTTAGCCAGGTAAATAGCTAATGCAGTTGGGATAGCAAATCCTAGTTCTAATACTAACCTCAACTGGATTTTTAACCTGACCTTAATTCACCCGGTTGAAGAATTCGTGCTGGTCCATGCTAGTTCATGCTGGTTGCTAGCGGTAGTCCGAAGGCATGCAGTCAGGTGAATGAAAGATGCTTCATTGCCCCCTAGGTGTGAGCGTGAGTGAATGTGTG
>JAMWET010000128.1:175000-232500 GCA_024036415.1 Prochilodus magdalenae | reverse complement strand
CTCTCCTCCCCTTCCCCCTGCCCAGTGCACAAACACCAACTCCTGTTGGTGAATGGCTGTAGGAGTGTTGTGCTGCTTTGGCTAAGCCACTTTGTTTATTTCCCCATTACAGAACCAGATCATTATTGAACATGCTCACAGAATTAACAGCCAGGAGAGCATGAGGCAGTACAGACACTGAATTTGACTAAGTGTATTAGGCTAACATCACTTACCTCACCCAAGTGCACTATAGGTGCTTTCCCAAAGAGAAAACCAACCGGACTTCCTTATTTGGGCATATCACCAACTTCAATATGATGCACAGCTTTATAGGTGTGCTGGTATTGTTGGGATATAGGGAATCCAGGGCTTTGAGACTAATTTAAAGTAGAATGGATATGTGAGAAGCTAATGCGCATATACGTGCAGTATTGTATGTCTTACATATGGGCTTTGCATGACTGGGGCTTCCTTTGTCCCTGCCCTTGGGATAGATCAGTGCTTGAAGCATCGATGGAAAGAAACAGGCACCTGCATATGGTGTTTCTCATTAAGCACCTGGAAACTCCTCTGCACAACCATCCAGACATTTATGGAGATTTATATGACATTTTAAAGAGCGTATTATTCCCCATCATGCTACCCTGCTCAACACACACACACACACACACACGCTGTGGCTGGACTGATGAGTAAGGCTGATGAATGTGTGCTGTGCAGGCTGGGATGGTGCTGGGGCAGCTCAGAAACCCTTTAGCTGATAGATTGAGTTAGAGCCATCAGTGGGCAAAGGCCTTCACCAGGAAACTGGGTCGGCCTCATGCATCTTAAAGGGCCAGTGTCACTTCCACACCTATACCAAATTCTTGATGTATGCAAGTATATAAGTGATGCTGACAGACAGTTATGTTTGGTAAGTGGTTGTTGATATTCCATTCTTTTGGACATGCTTTGTTAAACCTGTGTTATGGACACTTGCTCGTCTGTTTCTTTGGAAATCTTTTGTATTAATGAGCTTCTGTCATTGCAGAGAACACAGTACCACTGGCGTACAGCCCTGGGTTGAGGGGCTTTATACCTTCAGATCTCAGGCTCATGTGTGGCTACCGAATGTCCCGTCCAGTTCTAGTGGTTCCCTTGCAGGCTATACGAGCTGTAAGTAGTTTAATTCCCCTGCCTTTATGCTGTGGGATCTGTAGTGTTTATCGGTTTAATGTGTTTTTGCTTGATATGGCCAGAAACTAGCACAGTTCTGATGAACCAGACAAATTCGGAGTGTGACCGGTTAAGGCATGTGTGTTGTGGAGGGAAATGGGGGGAGGGGGTTGGCAGATGCAAGCTCCAGATGTTCCAGTCACTGAGTAAGCTGAGACAAATCATTGCATGTGTGACAGAAGTGCACAGTTGCAGAAACTTTGCATTCACTATTTCGTTGACTTCACACCTTTGCAACATTTCGTTTTGTCTCTTGAGTACTGGTGTTAATTTAGTGTCACTAAACAGATCATCAGGTTTCTTACTCCACACATACGTTCTTTGTCTGTTCCACCATCTATGGTCACATGATGCTGGGAGGATGGAGGCTAGCACAAGCTTCCTCCAGGACATGTGAAATGCCATTGTATCTTTTTAAGCTGTTGCTAACACATCACTGGACAGCTCAACACGCTTGGAGGAGAACACTACCTGCCAGTTTTGTTACGTCAGCTAAAAGAAACCCATGTCGCCTATCATCACGCTAAGTGGGCCATTATTAATTATGGTTATCAGTCTCTTAATCGGTTTTCTTATTTATTCCTGATCAATTATCCAGGTTTCAAAAGGTGTGTGGCATGGCCGTGGCCAACAATAGCTGTTGGCTTATGCAGGAGCTATGGATGCATTCCAATTGAGCACATAGTACTAATCAGTTTTTGAGCATGTAGTATATAGTATACTGGTATGAATGTCAAAGTTGATTATTCCAAAATATCCGCCATACACACTTAGAACCAGCAGATTTTTGCGGATTGTAATGATGGACACTCTTCTCCCACAGTGCAACAGGAAACGGAAAGGGGGGAGATGTTCACGTCTGGAAAACTTTGAAAAAATGGCAGATGTGATGGAGGCCACAGTGGTGGCAGGATCAGAAAGGGTGTGGAAATGTGAGGTTAATTAACATTTTGTGACAAATCTGTCAGACCAGACTTTAAAAATGAATGTATTTTAATAAATAATGTGTGCAGAGCCTTCAGGGTCCAGCTTGGTATTACCTGAGCTTCATCACTTCCTGTTAGTAAGAAACAATGAGGTATGCTAATTGTGTGTACTAGCCTGCATACTATTACGATTAGTACAGAGTACAGAGAATGTACTGTGTGGTATAGAGTATGTACTGTGTAGTACAGAGTATGTACTGTGTAGTATAGAGTATGTACTGTGTGGTATAGAGTATGTACTGTGTGGTATAGAGTATGTACTGTGTTGTATAGAGTATGTACTGTGTGGTACAGAGTATGTACTGTGTAGTACAGAATATGTACTGTGTAGTATAGAGTATGTCCTGTGTAGTACAGAGTATGTACTGTGTGGTATAGAGTATGTACTGTGTAGTATAGAGTATGTACTGTGTAGTACAGATTATGTACTGTGTGGTGTAGAGTATGTACTGTGTAGTACAGAGTATGTACTGTGTGGTACAGAGTATGTACTGTGTGGTATAGAGTATGTACTGTGTAGTATAGAGTATGTACTGTGTAGTACAGAGTATGTACTGTGTGGTATAGAGTATGTACTGTGTAGTATAGAGTATGTACTGTGTAGTACAGAGTATGTACTGTGTGGTATAGAGTATGTACTGTGTAGTACAGAGTATGTACTGTGTGGTATAGAGTATGTACTGTGTGGTATAGAGTATGTACTGTGTGGTATAGAGTATGTACTGTGTAGTATAGAGTATGTACTGTGTAGTACAGAGAATGTACTGTGTGGTATAGAGTATGTACTGTGTGGTATAGAGTATGTACTGTGTAGTATAGAGTATGTACTGTGTAGTATAGAGTATGTACTGTGTGGTATAGAGTATGTACTGTGTAGTATAGAGTATGTACTGTGTAGTATAGAGTATGTACTGTGTGGTATAGAGTATGTACTGTGTAGTACAGAGTATGTACTGTGTGGTATAGAGTATGTACTGTGTGGTATAGAGTATGTACTGTGTGGTATAGAGTATGTACTGTGTGGTATAGAGTATGTACTGTGTAGTACAGAGAATGTACTGTGTGGTATAGAGTATGTACTGTGTGGTATAGAGTATGTACTGTGTAGTATAGAGTATGTACTGTGTTGTATAGAGTATGTACTGTGTGGTACAGAGTATGTACTGTGTAGTATAGAGTATGTCCTGTGTAGTACAGAGTATGTGCTGTGTGGTATAGAGTATGTACTGTGTAGTATAGAGTATGTACTGTGTAGTACATATTATGTACTGTGTGGTGTAGAGTATGTACTGTGTGGTACAGAGTATGTTCTGTGTAGTACAGTGTATGTACTGTGTGGTATAGAGTATGTACTGTGTAGTACAGAGTATGTACTGTGTGGTATAGAGTATGTACTGTGTGGTACAGAGTATGTTCTGTGTGGTATAGAGTATGTACTGTGTAGTACAGAGTATGTACTGTGTGGTACAGAGTATGTACTGTGTAGCACAGAGTATGTACTGTGTGGTGTAGAGTATGTACTGTGTAGTACAGAGTATGTACTGTGTGGTATAGAGTATGTACTGTGTGGTATAGAGTATGTACTGTGTAGTATAGAGTATGTACTGTGTAGTACAGAGTATGTACTGTGTGGTATAGATTATGTACTGTGTAGTACAGAGTATGTACTGTGTTGTATAGAGTATGTACTGTGTAGTACAGAGTATGTACTGTGTAGTACAGAGTATGTACTGTGTAGCACAGAGTATGTACTGTATAGTATAGAGTATGTACTGTGTGGTATCGAGTATGTACTGTGTAGTACAGATTATGTACTGTGTGGTATAGAGTATGTACTGTGTGGTATAGAGTATGTACTGTGTGGTATAGAGTATGTACTGTGTAGTATAGAGTATGTACTGTGTAGTACAGAGTATGTACTGTGTGGTATAGAGTATGTACTGTGTAGTACAGAGTATGTACTGTGTAGTATTAGTGTGTAGTACACTACTGAGAAGCAGCCCAACACTAAATGCTACAATAAGTAATAAGGCATAATGTCAAGCATAGTCAACCGCACCTGCCAACATGAGGCTGTGAAAAAGAGGAAGATGTCTGTGCCTAGCATAGTTAGCATGTTTGGTAAAGACTGAATTGGTGTCATGCCAGACTGTCATGGTGTGACTCAAAATGGCAGTGCGTCATCTTCAGTGATGTCACGTTTTGTCTTGGTGAAGATGACCAACGAATCCGTGTGTGGAGGCACTGTGGTCAGCGCACAGCTGAACGGTCTGTTGTCACGTGTCACACATCCAGAAGGCCTAATGTCACATCGCCTCCATCCCTACCACATAGTCTGCAGGAGCTGTGTGAGAACATTCGAGCTTTGCACCACTATGAAAACTGGAGATCAACAGAAGAAGGTACCAATCAGGAGCACAGCGGGAGTAAGGATTAACACAGGGAGGCTCCTGCTCGAGTCCCGAGTGATGGCAGGTATGCAAAAGACTAAATTAACTTTGATTAAATAAGTGATGAAACTCAGCCCCACTACCTCAACATTCTTCAGATTTGTCCTCAGCCAAAACATATGAAACAAGTGTCGTATGGGCATTAATGAGTTAATGCATTCATGTCTTCCTGCCTTTCACATTCCATTCTCTCAGTGGTCCACAACTTAATGTAGGGGGCTTGCACACACACACAACCCACCGCTCAGCCGTCCCCAAAATGGTTTGGATTCCTGCCTGTCGGGATGAGTTTAGAGTACATCTCACTCCATCTAATCAGACATAAGCTCCTTTATCCCTCAGACCATCTCTCTCTATCTCTTTCTCTCTCTCCCTCGCCCACTCTCTCTCTCTCTCTCTCTCTCTCTCTCTCTCTCTCTCTCTCTCTCTCTCTCTCTCTCTCTCTCTCTCCTCTCTCCCCCTCTCCTCTCGCCCACTCTCTCTCTCTCTCTCTCTCTCTCTCTCTCTCTCTCTCTCTCTCTCTCTCTCTCTCTCTCTCTCTCTCTCTCCCCCTCTCCTCTCGCCCACTCTCTCTCTCTCTCTCTCTCACACACACTCTCTCACTCTCTCTCTCTCTTTCTCACTCTCTCTCTTTGTCTAATTCTCTCTCTCTCTCTCTCTCACACCGACTCTTTCTCTCTCTCTCTCTCTCTCTCTCTCTCTCTCTCTCTCTCTCTCTCTCTCTCTCGCTCTCTCTCTTTCTTACTTCCTCTCTCATGTCCACCCCTCTCTCCCTTTCTCACTCTCTTTCGAAAAACACCCAGAAAATCTCCCAGAGTGCTTTGGGGATTTGGTTGCTCTGTTAAGTCCTCATGTCACGTCCCCTCAGGGCCTGAGCGGCGCATGATGTAATGTAGGTATAAACGCTTTTCTGACTTCATCAACAAGCTCTTTCCAAAACAGGTTTTGTCCCACTGAGGTAAAGAGGCGGCCTGAGAGGACCTATGAGTTTCAGTCCGCCCTTTCTACCAACACGGGAAACAGAAGTGCCGCTGTAACTGCTGCCGTGAACATGAAACTATGCATGCGCTGTAATTTGATCCCAGATACATACAGGAAACCACCTCTGCATCTGCAGGGAGTGCCCTCTCTCCACAGCTGAGCTTCATGCTCTGGCACAATGCTCAGCCGCCTTAACAGGGTTCATCTCTTGCTGGCAAATGGCTATTGACTATAACCTATAGGCTCGTAGTGACATAATGAACGTAGTTCCCTATTAGTGTACATCGCTGTTGGTTATTAGCCTGCATTGTTAATGACACCAAGTAAAACATATAGACCACAAAGACTGCACTGCTCCAATGAGCTGTCCAATGTTGCTTAAACCTGGGACTAGTTATGTTACCCCTGATAATGAAGCTTCAGGCCTGACGCCAGGGTGTCATTTAGTGGGATAATGCCCCATCAGTCATCATGCCCCACTAATCCCACTACTTTCTACTCTACATAGAGCTAATCAAAATGAAGCGTGTAGCTGCACTGTGTGCTGCATGTTTCCAGAATAAAGAGCTACACTGATTCACAAGGGAAGGCTTGAGCAAGGAATCCCTTTGTACCGTCTGCACTTTATGGATGTGCAGTAAGTCGTTGGGGGATACATCAGTGGACAGATTGCCTAAATAAGGGGATTTGCTATAAATGTGGCTCCCCTGTTGATTCCCTCGCTAATGTGTGGCTCCTTGGGAAAATCCGACCACCGATTTCACATCCTTTATTTTTCTTACCTCTTATTTCATTACCTGTTTTTGCCTCATAGATGCGCTACAGCTCCCCAGTGGTTTCAGAAACCCATTAACAATTTAGTTCTGCTGTCAGGAGACCAATACGCTGAACTTTGTATCTATGCTTGGTTCATTTTCCCTAAAAACACTTAGTCAATGAGACCAGAAACTGCCTTCAGAGGCAGCATAACCCAGCACCGGCTTCCCTGGTTTAGAGCCCATGCATGTCATTCTGCTGTAGTTGCTTTAGTGGCCATTCCCCCAGCAGAATGGAAAACATTATTGCTGTCTCAAGTCTGTCCTTTAGTGTAATCGAATAAAACATTTTCCCGTAGCTCTGCTATCAGATTAACTAGGACTGTGTTAAGCAGCTATTGGGCCATTCATATCTCTCCACACTGACAGCCGTGCCCAGATAAAATGGCCAGCACAGCTGCAGCTTGATACAGCAAGATATAACACAATACAGACACTTTTAATGATCATAAATGGTGACCTGCTCATGCATTAAGTCTGAAATGCTGAGACTCTGGTTCATGCATTTATTTCATCTAGGCTAGATTACTGCAATGCTCTGTTCCGTGGTCTACCCTCCAAAACCCTTCGCCCTCTACAGTACATTCAAAACTCCGCAGCCTGAGTCTTAGTAGGCGCCAAGGAGTCTGCGCACATCACCCCCATCCTTCTTTAGCTACGCTGGCTACCGGTTACAGAGCGCATCCACTATAAGATCCTTCTCCTGACCTTTAAAGCCCTACATGGACTAACACCCACCTATCTGTCAGCCCTCCTTCATCCTTACGTCCCATCACGTAAGCTTAGGTCCTCTGACTCTGGTCTCCTGGCTGTACCTAGGTCCAGGCTTTCCTCTATGGGTGGCAGGTCGTTTAGTGTTGCTACCCCCACACTCTGGAACTCCCTACCTTCATCTATACGCACTTTACCCTCTCCTTCCATCTTCAAAACTCACTTAAAACGTATCTTTTCTCTGAACATTTTCATTCTTCATGATCATTTGTTTTGTTTGTTTGTTTATTTGTTGGGGTTTTTTTGTGTGTGTGTTTGTAAAGCGGCCTTGGGTTTGTGAAAGGCGCTATAGAAGTGTGAACTATTATTATTATTATATTATTAAAATCCAGTTCATGTTTGAAATCATCCACACTTCCATCAAAATTCCACCAATTGAATGTTAAATACCACACCTTTAATGTTAGATGGTATAACCATTCTCATTAGGGCATAGTTGAAACCAGTTCTCGTTTTTTCCAGTTAGAGAGCGTACGTTCTCTAAGCACCAAAAAGGCTTCGTCTATTACAAGTAAAAGACCACCGTAAATACCCCTATTGGTGCTATATAGAACCTATAGAGGTATAGAGGTTATATAGAGGCTATAGAGGTTATATGGAGGCTATAGAGGTTCTAAACTCTCCCTTTCCATCAGTCTAAGGAAACAATTAAGCCTGAAATGTTTCTGTACGGAACTCATGGTTCTAACTAAGTCCAATCCCTTGACTAGAGAACCATAGTAGAACTCTCTGTTTAGGAGTGTATATCGTCGCTGTCCAAAGAAAAACATGTATCTCCAAAATGGCAACTTTACAGGAGAGGCCAAAACCTCATTCAATTTTAATGTAAGTCAATGGAACCAGACGTCTTCCCAAGCAGTTTTGGGCCATTTATGTTGGTCCGTTCATCATGAGATTATCACTTAGTGTAAACTGCAGCTGATGTGTTCAAATGATGCGTAAAAGTCAAAATGGACAAAACTGGAGATACATGTTTTTCATTGGACAGCGACGATATATTGGCCATATGTAGTTATAAACCCAATGTTAGAAGTGAAAGTACTCCACCCAGTGGTGAGCTACAGCGATGAGGGGCCTCTGCGCGTCCCTTGGAATGGGCTCCCCAACCCTCACTCACACATCAACACAGCATCTGGTTTGTTCCACCGCTGTGGTCCAATTGGATGAGCTGAGGTGTTGATGGAGCATTAAGCTCACTGCTGCGCTCTGCGGAATGTTGCCACTGGGACGGCTCCATTGGAAATAATGTAATATCGTCTATTTGGCCATCGTCTGTCCAGCGCAAACATGCATCGAATGCTGAGTGGTAACGGTAGCTATTTGAAGAACCCCAACGAACAAATTTCACCCACCTTGCAAGGCTGTAATCACAATATGTATTAAGTAGAGCCATAACCCCGGATTCAGATATGCTCATCGAGATTCTGATATTTAAATATTCCACTTGAGGAAGGAGTCGCTTTGTATCGTCTGCACTTTACAGATGTGCAGTATGTTGTGGGGGGTTGGGGTAGATCAGCAGACACATTGCCTAAATAAGGGAATTCGCTACGAATGTGGCTCCCCTGTTGGCCCCCTTGGGAAAAATCTACCACCCAGTTCACACCCTATATTTTCCTTACCTCTTTTTTTTCCTTGCCTGTTTTTGGCCCTCAGATACACTACGACTCCCCTGTGGTTTCAGAAACCCATACAATTCACCCCCTGCAAGGCTGTAATCACAATATATAACAGGAAGACTAATAAAGGAGTTTCCTGTATCTCTGCTTTCAGATTAACTAGGACTGTGTTAAGCTGCTATTGGGCCATGCATATCTCTCCACACTGACAGCCATGCCCAGATAAAATGGACAGCACGGCTGCAGCTTGATACAGCATGATATAACACAATACAAACACTATTTAATGATCATAGATGATGACCTGCTCATGCATTAAGTCTGAAATCCAGTTACTGATGGGACACTGAATACTGTCACAGCGTAGACTAATAAAGGAGTTCCCCAGACTAGTAGAGGTGGAGGATAGAAGTGAGTGGGGATCACTGGGAGTAAAGGAAAGAAGACTAGATGACTGGACAGGACTAGAGAAGACAGGACCGTTGCCATTGCCATAAGGTAGGGAAGGGCTGGTCCACTGATGTGGGCAGCAACAGGAAGCCAGTGAAGTGGAGTCACATGGGTACATCTTCTTATCAGCAGCAGCTGATCTGCGATTGCTTTCTGGATAGAAACAAACATCTGGACTCCATATGATCTAGGATCTACTGTTTAATGTTGCTAGGTAACACCCTTTGTTGACACGGACGACTTATCTTTTAACATTCCTGGTGTAAGTGTGGTAAATGGTGTCAATGCAGGTTGGTTCTCTGAAGAGAACCAAGGTTCTACGAATCCTGAATGGAACCAGTTCAGGAACTACAGTTCCTGTGGTCAAAAGGGCTTATAGATAAGACATAGATAGGAGGTGACTGGAAAAGACCTGAGGAATGGAAAGAAGAGAAGAGATGACCGGAGAGCGGGGGAGTGAAGAGACCTAAAGGGGACAGGAGAGTCTGAAGAGGCGACAAGGGAAAGTGACTGGAGAGAGCAGGAGAGATCTGTAGAGGAGACGAGAAGAACGTCAAGACGGGAAGACTGGAGAGCAGGGGGGAAGAGAGACCTAGAGGGGACACAAGAGGAAATGACTGTGGGAGGAGGAGAGGAAGAGATGACTCGCAAGCAGGGGAAAAGAGAGACCTAAAGGTGACAGGAGAACCTAAAGAGGAGAGGAAAGGAACTGACTGGAGAGAGGAGGAGAGACCTGGAGTGAAGATGAGAGAACAGCATTGGAAAGGAGGGAAGACATGACTAGAAAGGTAATTGGAATAGAGGACCAGATGAGTGCAAGAGAGAGGGCTGGAGAAGCGAACCTTCGCTTCTCCAGCCCTCTCTCTTGCACTCATCTGGTAGAGAGGAAAAAATGAAAGGATAGTAGAGAAAAGCAGATGTCCCGCTGCCCACCTTCATACACCCTTTGGTAAAAGAATAGCTGCACCCAGGAAGACGTGTGGGGCTGCAGTGCTATTGGGAAGGAACATAAAGGTTACCAGGATGGTGTCCTGTGATAACCCATCCCATGCAGCTTAAATATTCTCCAGCCTATTTCGCGATAAGGGTGGAGATGGAGTGACACCAGGCCTTCTGGACATGTGACATCCAACCGTTCATCCCGGTGCTGACCATTTGCCTCCACACACAAATTCGTCGGTCATCTCCACCAGGCCAAACGTGGGGCTAGCCACTGAAGATGCTAGGCTGCCATTCTGAGTCACTGCATGACAGTCTGGCACGGCACCATTGCAGTCTTTGGGGATGCTAATACGGTGTTAAGGGCAGTCGCCATGACGATCTGCTTATATGTAGTCTCACATGTCACTGGCGCATGCCTTCTTCTATTTACTGCCATCTAGAGTGCACTATGATGGTATCCACTCGACCGGTATGGTGCACGATACCTCAGTTAGACCTGGAGCCTACTATGCAACCTTTCTCCAACTCTTCTACCTGCTCAGATGGCTTTTGAACTCTTCTCCATCACATACTTCACTTGTAAAGGATGCTACCATCATCATCGGAATGTAAAGCATCACAATCTCTGCACCATTCACATGTCTCATGATGCCAAACCTACCCACCAAGTTTCGTTCCTGTTAATTCCTCCTGGAAACTATTTGTTTGATGATGAGGGTATACCAGTGCATGGGTTTCTGTCCTGAACCCTGAGCTGGATTTCGGTACCATGTGTTTTCTTTGTTTGCCTGCACTGAAAGGCTGTATAGCCGGAGTTTATTACAGACATCAATTCACTGTTTAAGTCCAGCATCCCTCTGGAATCCCCCTTCCCTGCTACCACAGGTCTAGCACATGTGGGGCAGCTCTAAAGGTAATTGCTAAACCTTTCATGAAGGAAATGAGACCTGCTGAGCTGACAGAAAAACGGGGGGACTGCTCCTGGGCACCATTCTCATATTTCTGGTAGGTGAAATCTTTGAAAACGCTCATGATTGGTGACCCCCTTCAGGCAATCGAAATCCTTCACACATCCGGCTCCGCTGTGATCAGCAGGAGCATTCAAATCACAGGCATCGGTCGATAAATGCCAATCCAATCGGAAATGTTCCACACAGTGGCTTTTCCCAGGGATCGATGGGATTCTCATTCAGTCGTGTAATGTGCCAACACCACAGTGGGCAGCGCACTTGCTCAAGTGTCTAAAAGATACCGAAGTGGCTCTCGCTGTGAGTCTGCTTCCGTGACACGCCATGAGGGCTCGGGCTATTTTTGGATGTGATGACGAAACCCTCTTCCTCAGGAGAGCTCTCCTGATTAAAATTTAAAAACACCTTTAAGCCATGGTTGAATAACAGAGCTAGAGGCATAGTAGAGTGCAAGCCTTGGGTTTCCCCACATTGCCGTACGGTGTGTATTTGTATGAGGATTCCAAATCTTTTGTGTTTTTGGTTTTGTATTTGAGTATGGCTCATTTCACACAAGGTTATCAGACTGAGAGGGTGAAACTGAGCACCACAACAAGCCACCGCATTGGACCACTGAATGGTTCTTGGAGGAGAACGCTAACTGCTAACTTGTTATGTCAGCTAGGCATGGCTGTCCTGGAAAACTGAATTGACAGGCAATTTGATTCACTTATATGACCAATGACCCCACCCCGTATATATGTATCATTATATCACAACCTCACGAGGTATAACATCGTTAGCCTTAGCCTCAGCAGCCTTAGCCTAGCTAGTAGACAAAACATCAGTCACAGTCTCTCTTGTTTTCAAATTGCCAAACTGTCTAGTTTTGTTTTCTCTGGTTTTCTGTTTGTCTTGTCACTTCCATGTCCTTTTGTTGTCTTGTTCCATGTGCTTCTGTTTGTTTTGGCTTTTGGCTCCTCCTGTCTCCGCCCCCTTGTCAGTCCCCTCACCTGTCCCTAGTTTGTAGCCCCTTCCCGGGTGTTCCTTGTTAGTCTTTGTTCTCTTATACTCCCTGCAGTCCCCTGTGTTCTTGCTTGGTGTTTTGTCTCCCTGCTGGCCGTTTGTCTTCATGTCGGTTGTTTTTGTAACCTGGTTTAGTGTTTCTTGTTCTGTCCATTAAATCCTTGCCTCCTCGTCTTAAACCCCATGTGACATCATGACCACAATAGCAAGCTGTGGAACTTCAAGGGCCACTGGATTAGCCGTAGAAAGTAGTGCTATGGGCTGCATAACGTTACAGCTAGCCTTACAGCACTACCATTCATGTCCTTACACATGACGGTAATACATGACACTACATGACATTAAATATTAAGCTCCCATGTCTAGCCCTTTAGCCTCATGTTGATAGAATTTAGTTCTCATTTGGTCTTTGCAAGCGGTCAGTAATTAAAAATTAATGGTCAGTTACAGTTTAAACTGGGTTTAAGTAGTTTTGCTCTGGATATTCTATCCTGGAGTATTCTTGTACTACATGGGTCTTTAAATGTCAATGTCAAATGCCATTTTCCAGGGACAGCCCCCATTTTTGGTGGTCCATCCCCAGTTGGAGCTATACCCATGAATGTCCTTGTTCTTAACTGTGAATTGAAATTCACTAAGACAGACCTGGCAGCCTAGTAGATGGGCAGGCATCTTGTACTAAGCTTGTTTTGGCCATCAGAGAGGGCTGCTGCTTTTATCTTCTATCACTTCTGCCACTTTCTTGCCTAGTTTTAGAGAGCACTGCTGAGTCGAGTTCCATTAGAAGCCCAGTATCTGACCTGTATAGCCATACAGGCTGCCTCAGGTCAAGTCAAGGTTTATTTATATAGCTCCTTTCACAACAGATGCTGTCACAAAGCATCTGGGTTCAAGCAGCCAATGAGTAAGCCAAGGGTGACAGTGACAGGGACTACCTCTCTAAGAGCAAGAGGAAGAAACCTCAGGAGGAACCGAGACTCCGAAGGGGAACCCATACTCTTCTGGATCTATCCACACAGAATAGATCTTCAGGTGGGTCAGAGGCATTCAGGCTAAGCATAGTGCAGGACAGCATGAAGCTCTATGGCTGGTAAACTGGTCAGAAGTGAAGGCAGGCAGTAGGCACCCAAGGCAGGTGAGGCAACAGCATCAGACCGCACAGGATGGGCAGCAGTTCCACACTTTAATGTTACAATCAAACTAATTTGGCAAGAGCTGCTCGGGAGTGTGTTTAGTGTCTGGTTATGGGTCTATAGTCATGGGACTAGCTTGGAGCATCACTGCGAGCACTTGATTGCACTCAGCCACAAGCACATTAGTGAGGTCTGGTTATGTTGAATGATGAACTTCTGGATCACTCCAGCTCACCCCAAAGGTATTGGATAAAACTGCATCACTCCTGAGAAGACAAGTCCATTGCTTCACAGCTCAATGCCGGGGGGGCTTTATATCCCTCTAACTCACACTTGGTGTTGGACATGGTGTTACTAGGCTCATGTACAGCTGCTAGAAGGCAATGCATTCTTTTGGTAGTGCTTTTCTATAGAGATTATGCTACCCAAGGGTGCACCTGTTTAATTGGTGGATCTTAAGGTAGCTGAATGAACTAATATGAATGTCTACAACTACAACAAGTATAACCACCTGAATCTGCTCGAGAACTGATGCATAATAACAGGTCAACTAAATTACAGTTGCACTGTGAAAGTGCAGCTCTCTCAGGCAGGCGTTATTAGCAGTTCCTGAGACAACATCGCCATCTAGCTGTAGTAAATGACAGCACATGATCACCATCAATCTGTGCACACAGCACCAAATAAGTGAATTGGGAGAAAGGAAGATTTCTGCATCAATTAAGAAGAGAAAATTAGTTATGATTAAATTCTGTGTGCATTGTTATTGTACCTGTATTTTATTTTATATTAAGTTCTGTACTATACTTATAATATCTGACTTTTTCCTTCATACGCTTTCATTTAGACCTTCAAAGTGCCCAGAACAAGTGTCAACCACCTATAGATCTGTATGAGAATGATTAAAGAAGAGAATGCTTTAAGGGCGGACCTTATTGCTGTACCTGACTTACCATATAAGGTCATTGTGTTGCATATGCTTTCCATTCTGGCTCATGCTGTTGTGGTGGTAGCATCCTTTGCAAGCAGAATGGTCTTATCAATGTACTGCACACCATACCAGTCATACGAATATTACCATAGCATGCTGTTGGTGACAGTAATTAGAAGAAGGCCCACACCAGCCACATTAAGGACCTGGGAGACCTACACAAACCAAGGAGAGAAAGAACTGATGGATTGTCTGACATTTACAGAGTAAACAGCCACGATTGTGGACATTTAGTGAGCAGTGATGTCCTCCATGTGTCATCCTGTTAGTGCCAGCACACAGAGCGTTACAGCGACTGCCCTTAACACCATGTCAGTGTCACCAAAGGCTGCAACGGTGTCGTGCCAGACTGTGATGAAGAGACTGAGAATGGCAGCAGGTCATTTGTTTTAATGGTGAGTCCTGCTTTATCTTGGTTGAAACGACCAACGACTCTCATGTGACATGTCCGAAAGGCCTGGTGTCACTCCACCTCCACCTCTACTGCACAATCTGCAGGAACTGTGTGGGAATATTCAAGCTGCGTTTACATTTGTGGAATTTAGCTGATGCTCTTATCCAGAGTGACCAACAAGGTTAATCATATTACAGGTATGCCAATGTAGTGTTAGGAGTCTTGCCCAAGGACTCTTATTGGTGTAGCACAGCGTAGTCACCCACACCGGGATTCGAACCCCAGTCTCCCACTCGTGGTTGTGGCTCCCTGGCGGGTAGTTGTAGTGCATGGGATGGATTATCACAGCATAGCAACACTATTAGGAAGCTCTACAACTTCATACCGAGACGTCTGGCATGTTGTGTTAGCAAACTGTCATGCCTGCTGGTTCTCCTCTCACCTCCGATCTCCTGGACTCCATTTCCTATAGTCCACCACCCGATGTTATGTGTTTACCCTTACCCAATCACACCCCGTTGCCTCGCTCTCGGTCTCCAGAATACTAATTGGTCACCTGTTGTTAATTTGTCCGTTTGTTTAAATACTTCTCTCTCTCTGAGCGTTCTCTCTTTGTCTGACCTTGTTACTCTGGCTTTGACTCTATTTAGATTCTGGTTTACGCTTCTTGTTTATTCCCTGTGATACCTCTGCCTGGTCTGATTGTCTGTTTGGTTTGACCCTTGCCTGTTTATTGACTACGATTCAGTTTAGCCCTTGATTGTATTTCCTCTTCTTGTTGTTTCTGTGTTTCAGTACAACCTATTAAACAAACTGTGCCTTGCTTTTAGGTCAGCGCACGTCACAATCTGTTTGTCCATCGTCACACAAACATGGTGGCTCGACAGCATACTGAGAGACACTACTTCTGTAGGTGTAGCTCAATAAATATTAAAATTTATCACCATTTATTCTTCCTGGTAACCTTTATCTTCCTTCCCAACAGCCCTGCAGTCCCACACTTCCTTCTGGGTACAGCTGTTCTTCAAATAAATATAAATCATGCCTTTAATAGAAAAATCCCACATTTGTGTGTGTGACTTTGTGCACAATTCAAAAGTACATCCAGTGTTAGCTGATAATTGAATATGGCCAGCAGTAAGTAAGCTGGCTAATCAGACCTAGCCCAGGGGTGACCTGGGGTCCTCTCTAAAATGTAGAATAGCCACTCCTCTGACCACTCCAGTTATGGAATGTGAGAGAGTCAGTCATCATCAATCAAAGCATCAGTTTTATGGTGAAAATCCGGCAGCAGGTTAGCGAGCAATCAGTTATGAGAGTCTGCTGCTATAATCTCAGTATGACAAACTAATTTACACAGGAAGTCGAAAAGTGCTCTATGATCCACTTTACAGTGGTAAGATTAGATAACTATCAAACATTAGTCAGCCGTAATCATTTATAATGCTAGTGAATTACTGAGTACAGCTGACTACATGCATGCATTTGTAGATTCCCCTATAAAGCCTGACCAGCATTCTGATCATTAGACTCGTCTATCGCCTGAAACAAAGACAACCTAGAGCAACGACTTCTATGGGCTGTCTGTACTGGGGTGTGAGAAAATGTCTATACACTTGAAGATCGCAGTATTATGTTCGTGATGCTGTATCGGTTCTCAAAAACACAGTACGGATTTTGATTACTAGTTTAGATGGCAAGTCTGATGGCAGCATGTGGCTCATTTAGTGTTGTGTTTATACACCTGGCCACTAGTTGTAGTCCAGGGGTTCTCAAACTTTCCCACCTCTAGGTCCACCTTTTAACTACAAAGCACAGCGGCCCACCAGAACACTAAAATCAGCTTTTATAAATACAATTTCTTCAAGAAACTTGGTGAAAAAAATTATGCTAATTATGCAAATTATTCATTATTTGTCCAAATAAAATAAATGAGCTGGAAACGCACCCCAAGAAACCTTTTCATTCGTAGCTAGCGGCTATGTTGTCTAAAGATGTTTAATTAGACTGCTACTGTGATGTGTTTATTTGTACATGTGTACCTTAATATACATATATTTATTTACTTAATATAACAATAATATGGTTATATATGATTTTCCAGCTCACTACAAACTATTGCCTCCAATTAAGTACCGTGCTTTGTGGCCTACTTGTGATTCACAGCCCACAGGTGGAGAAACACTGTTGTAGTCTATCATTAGCTGTTAGACTCTGTCACCCAGACATAAACGAGTAGTGTTAGGGTGCACTGCTAACATTAGCTTTAGCAAGCCTATGCATACAGTGGTGGTATATTATTATATGACAGTTTTCCTAAAGTAAGATTTAAGAAATATTTATATGTATAGAGATATGTACAGAGAGGGAAGTCACCATTGCTGCACAGAAAAATAAATATTAAATATTCATGATGGACAGATTTAATTATGTATTAAGGAAAAGCAAACCGCTTTTTACACTTTTATATCTTGGACATCTGTCCAACTTCCTGAAGCTGCAGTCCTAAACCTCATCCTAACCCTCACCCTGGTCCAAAACCTAACCCTGGTTCTAATCCTAACCCTCACCCTAGTCCAAAACCTAACTCTGGTACTAATCCTAACTCTTACCCTAGTCCAAAACCTAACACTGGTACTAATCCTAACTCTTACCCTAGTCCAAAATCTAACGCTGATACTAATCCCAACCCTCACCCTGGTCCTAAACCTAACCCTGGTACTAACCCTAACCCTCACCCTAGTCCAAAACCTAACCCTGGTACTAATCCTAACTCTTACCCTGGTCCAAAACCTAACCATGGTACTAATCCTAACCCTTACACAGCTCCAAAACCTAACCCTGGTACTAACCCTAACCCTCACCCTAGTCCAAAATCTAACGCTGATACTAATCCCAACCCTCACCCTGGTCCTAAACCTAACCCTGGTACTAATCCTAACCCTCACCATAGTCCAAAACCTAACCCTGGTACTAATCCTTACCCTCACCATAGTCCAAAACCTAACCCTGATACTAATCCTGAAACTCACCCTGGTCCAAAACTTAACCATGGTTCTAATCCTAACCCTCACCCTTGTCCAAAACCTAACCCTGGTACTAGTCCTAACCCTCACCCTAGTCCAAAACCTAACCCTGATACTAATCCTGAAACTCACCCTGGTCCAAAACCTAACCCTGATACTAATCCTGAAACTCACCCTGGTCCAAAACCTAACCCTGGTACTAATCCTAAACCTCACCCTGGTCCAAAACCTAACCCTGGTTCTAATCCTAACCCTCACCCTTGTCCAAAACCTAACCCTGGTTCTAATCCTAACCCTCACCCTTGTCAAAAACCTAAACCTGGTACTAATCCTAACCCTTACCTCAGTCCTATAACCAAATCCATGCGCTAATCCTTACCTTCACCCTGGTCCTTGGTCAAACCTTGTAATTAATCTTAACCTTCACCCTGGTCCTAAACTGAACCCTGGTCCTACTCCTAACCTTCACCCTGATCCTAAACCAAACCCTTGTACTAATCTTTACCTCAGAATTAATCTTAACCCTTACCCTAGTCCTAAACCGAACCCTGGAACTACTCCCAACCCCCTAACTGGTTCTAAACCAAACCCTTGTACTAGTACTTACCCTCACCCTGATCCTAGGTCAAATCCTGGCACAAATTTTAAGCCTAAACTAACACAGTTAAAAATGAACTGACTTTCGGGAGAGTTTGTTAACGAAGTGAACATCCATAGATAGCCTATCAGGGTCTATCTAAATAACATGAGAGCAGTACTGTTGTTATTGTCTGAGTAACATTATTGATGTTGTCTAATAACTTATATAATTATTGTTAATGAGTTTAATCAACAATAATTAACATTTTAATTTGATGAAATTAATACAAACTCCATTATCATTATGTAAATTGTGGCCGCTGTTGTGTGTTATAATTAGCCCTACAGTCCTGATATCTTCTCTGTTGGATGCTGTTGTCATGTATATCCTCCTATTATTAATTATCAGCTTCATCCTAATAAACAGTTATTCCCCATAATTCCTTAGTTTAGAGTTAGAAGACGCGTTGAGAGGAGAGAGGCTGTTTAAAGATGAGCTGGGGGTGGGGGGCTGTTCTCTGCACTCCTCCCTCCCTCCCCCCGACGTGGTTCCCCGTATGTTTGAACCCTCGTGTAGGACTCTGCTTTTCTCCGGTGGCGTGGCTGTACTCGCGGCTCTCTGCAGGGAGCTGTAGCCGGGGACCATGCGCTCTCTGTGGGGTTTAGTGGCCGTGGTGGCCGCCGCCACCTTCTACCTCTACCTGCTGTCCGCCTTCCTACCGGCCGCTCCGCCTCGAGCCCTGCAGCCCGGAGCCGAGGGAGAGGAGCACGAGGAGTACGAGGAGCGCAGGTGAGCCCCTCAGGTTCCACAGGTCCTACGAGTTTTACGACTTGGCAGGACTTATTTATGACTAAAAGCTCCTAACTTCTATCTATCTATCTATCTATCTATCTATCTATCTATCTATCTATCTATCTATCTATCTATCTATCTATCAATCTGACTGGCACTGGCCTTCTAAGTGTAAACAAGTGAACACATTGTCACAGTTATTGTTTACCTAATTTAGTTTGCTGAATGTTACTGTTTACTCAATGTTGTGTTTCTTGTGTAAACAACCAGTAACTGCCGTTAAAATGTACAACATGTATATATGTATATATAGGCGGAGGCATGAGTTGTCATCTAAAACAGTGGTCTGTGTACATGCAGTATAGTGGTCTGTGTACATGCAGCGTAGTGGTCTGTGTACATGCAGCGTAGTGGTCTGTGTACATGCAGTATAGTGGTCTGTGTACATGCAGTATAGTGGTCTGTGTACATGCAGTATAGTGGTCTGTGTACATGCAGTATAGTGGTCTGTGTACATGCAGTATAGTGGTCTGTGTACATGCAGTATAGTGGTCTGTGTACATGAAGTATAGTGGTCTGTAGTGGTCTGTGTACATGAAGTATAGTGGTCTGTGTACATGCAGTATAGTGGTCTGTGTACATGCAGTATAGTGGTGTGTGTACATGCAGTATAGTGGTGTGTGTACATGAAGTATAGTGGTGTGTGTACATGCAGTATAGTGGTGTGTACATGCAGTATAGTGGTGTGTGTACATGCAGTATAGTGGTGTGTGTACATGCAGTATAGTGGTCTGTGTACATGCAGTATAGTGGTGTGTGTACATGCAGTATAGTGGTGTGTGTACATGCAGTATAGTGGTCTGTGTACATGCAGTATAGTGGTGTGTGTACATGCAGTATAGTGGTCTGTGTACATGCAGTATAGTGGTGTGTGTACATGCAGTATAGTGGTCTGTGTACATGCAGCGTAGTGGTCTGTGTACATGCAGTATAGTGGTCTGTGTACATGCAGTATAGTGGTCTATAGTGGTCTGTGTACATGAAGTATAGTGGTCTATAGTGGTCTGTGTACATGCAGTATAGTGGTCTGTGTACATGAAGTATAGTAGTCTGTGTACATGCAATATAGTGGTCTGTGTACGTGCAGTATAGTGGTCTGTGTACATGAAGTATAGTGGTCTGTGTACATGCAGTACAGTGGTGTGTGTACATGCAGCGTAGTGGTGTGTGTACATGCAGTATAGTGGTCTGTGTACATGAAGTATAGTGGTCTGTGTACATGCAGTACAGTGGTGTGTGTACATGCAGCGTAGTGGTGTGTGTACATGCAGTATAGTGGTCTGTGTACATGCAGTACAGTGGTGTGTGTACATGCAGTACAGTGGTCTGTGTACATGCAGTATAGTAGTGTGTGTACATGAAGTATAGTGGTCTGTGTACATGCAGTACAGTGGTCTGTGTACATGAAGTATAGTGGTATGTGTACATGCAGTATAGTGGTCTGTGTACATGCAGTATAGTGGTGTGTGTACATGCAGTATAGTGGTCTGTGTACATGAAGTATAGTGGTGTGTGTACATGAAGTATAGTGGTGTGTGTACATGCAGTATAGTGGTGTGTGTACATGCAGTATAGTGGTCTGTGTACATGACGTATAGTGGTCTGTGTACATGCAGTATAGTGGTCTGTGTACATGACGTATAGTGGTGTGTGTACATGCAGTATAGTGGTGTGTGTACATGAAGTATAGTGGTGTGTGTACATGCAGTATAGTGGTGTGTGTACATGCAGTATAGTGGTCTGTGTACATGCAGTACAGTGGTGTGTGTACATGAAGTATAGAGGTGTGTACATGCAGTATAGTGGTGTGTGTACATGCAGTATAGTGGTCTGTGTACATGCAATATAGTGGTCGGTGTACATGCAGTGCAGTGGTCAGTGTATATGAATTATAGTGGTCTGTGTACATGCAGTATAGTGGTCTGTGTACATGCAGTATAGTGGTCTGTGTACATGCAGTACAGTGGTCTGTGTACATGCAGTATAGTGGTCTGTGTACATGCAGTATAGTGGTCTGTGTACATGCAGTACAGTGGTCTGTGCACATGCAGTATAGTGGTCTGTGTACCTGAAGTATAGTGGTCTGTGTACATGAAGTATAGTGGTGTGTGTACATGCAGTATAGTGGTGTGTGTACATGAAGTATAGTGGTCTGTGTACATGAAGTATAGTGGTCTGTGTACATGCAGTATAGTGGTGTGTGTACATGCAGTATAGTGGTGTGTGTACATGCAGTATAGTGGTCTGTGTACATGCAGTATAGTGGTGTGTGTACATGCAGTATAGTGGTGTGTGTACATGCAGTATAGTGGTCTGTGTACATGCAGTATAGTGGTGTGTGTACATGCAGTATAGTGGTGTGTGTACATGCAGTATAGTGGTCTGTGTACCTGAAGTATAGTGGTCTGTGTACATGAAGTATAGTGGTCTGTGTACATGCAGTATAGTGGTCTGTGTACATGAAGTATAGTGGTCTGTGTACATGAAGTATAGTGGTCTGTGTACATGCAGTATAGTGGTGTGTGTACATGCAGTATAGTGGTGTGTGTACATGCAGTATAGTGGTCTGTGTACATGCAGTATAGTGGTGTGTGCACATGCAGTATAGTGGTCTGTGTACCTGAAGTATAGTGGTGTGTGTACATGCAGTACAGTGGTCTGTGCACATGCAGTATAGTGGTCTGTGTATCTGAAGTATAGTTGTCTGTGTACTTATATAAAAGCTTAATGCTGTTTGTTGTGAGTAGCTCTTTTATGGAACAAGAGAGAATTACAGCTCAGCTCAACTCCGCTTTACTGTTATTATAGCAGTTCAGTATAATGAAACACTGTCAGGCTTTTTCTCCAATTCAGTCATCTAACATAACACTAAGCAAAAGTACAAAATCAAAAGCGACAGAGACACAACACGATATGTGCATACACACTAAATCCACAGATGTGCAAGAGCAGTAACTATGTCATACTACTACTACTACCACCACCACTACTACTACTACTACTACTACTACTACTACTACTACTACTACTACTACTACTACTACTACTACTACTATTACTTCTACTACTACTACTACTACTACTATTACTACTACTACTTCTACTACTACACTACTACTACTACTACTACTTCTACTACTTCTACTACTACACTACTACTACTAATACTACTACCACTACTACTACTACTACTACTACTACTACTACTATTACTTCTACCACTGCTACTACTACTACTACACTACTACTACTACCACCACCACTACTACTACTATTACTTCTACTACTTCTACTACTACTACTACTACTACACTACTACTACTACTACTACCACCACCACTACTACTACTATTACTTCCACTACTTCTACTACTACTACACTACTACTACTACTACTACTACTACCACCACCACTACTACTACTACTATTACTTCTACTACTTTTACTACTACTACTGCTACACTACTACTACTACTACCACCACTACTACTACTACTATTACTTCTACTACTACTACTACTACACTACTACTACTACCAACGCTACTACTACTTCTACTACTACTATTACACTACTACTAAACTACTACTTCTACTACTACTATTACACTACTACTACTACACTACTACTACTACTACTACTACTACTACTATTACACTACTACTACTACCACTATTACACTACTACTTCTACACTACTACTACTATTACACTACTACTCTTACTATTACACTACTACCACACTACTACTATTACACTACTACTACTACTACTACTACACTTCTACTACAACTACTACAACTACTACTACTATTACACTACTACTACTGCTACACTACTACTACTACTATTACTACTACTAGGTAGTAGGTGATGGTAGAATAATCAGAAATCGTTTACTTTGGGCACTGTTTTGCTTCAGAACGGCCTGCATGTATCCCTCCCCCATATTTTAAGTCAAAACCTGATCATAAAACACAGAGTCAGATAGGCAACATATATCTGACCATTTCATATGACTTTCTGTGAGGGAGGCATTTCAGAGGAACTCATTTCCTCACATGTCCGGTTCCCATCACCGCCCCGTGAACAATTCTGACCCTGTACGTTCCTTTAGAACGGACCTCCCTGAACGGCTGGCTACATCACAGCTATGTAAGAATTAGTGAGAGATCAGCGAAGTTACCCCTAAAGGTGCCTCCTGTGCTCCTACAGCGGGACTGGAGGTGTGTAGCAGTATAGTGCTGATCGCCACTGTGTTATCTAGTGTGGCCTTTCGTGTGCATGAACGGGCAGAGCATCAGAATAATCAAGAACCGCACAGTCAGTCTCAAGTCAGTCTCACTGAGGAGTTAAAGCCATGAAGGTCTTTCTGATATGTGTGGATATAACGAAAGTGTTAATCAGATACTTCCTACTGTACTTTCTTTATCTCTCTGTCTCTGTCTCTCTGTCTCTTTATCTGTCTCTCTCTCTCTCTCTCTGTCTCTCTCGGTCTTTCTCTCTCTCTCTATCTGTCTCTCTCTCTCTGTGTCTCTGTCTCTCTCTCTCTCTCTCTCTCTCTCTCTCTCTCTCTCTCTCTGTCTCTCTCTATGTCTCTGTCTCTCTCTCTCTCTCTCTCTCTGTCTCTCTGTCTCTCTGTGACTATTGATCATTCTCTTCCTCTCTTTCTTTTTATTTTCCTCTTTGTTACATTTTCTCTTTCACTCCATTACGTCACATATCTCTCTAATTTCGTTATCTATTATTTTCTTCTTTTTCTCTGTCCCATATTCACTCTCTTTCTGTTTTCCTCTCTCCCCTTGTATCTTGCCATATCTTCTCTCGACTCTCCTTCACTGTTGTTTTCTCTCCCTCTATCCACTGTCTCTCCATTGCTTTTACTCACTTATTCTCTTTTTCTCTCAGCCTTTTTTCACTGTTGCTTTCCTCCCCTCTTTTTCACTTTTCTCTCTTTTTTTTTGACTGTCATCCTCTCACTGTGTCGCTTCCTCCCTCTCTCTCTCTCTCTCTCTCTCTCACATTGCTCTCTATCTTTTTTACTCTCATTTGCTTTCTTATTCTTATCCTCTCTTTCTTTCTGTTCTCTCTGTCGCTCCATCTCCTTTACCCCAACTCTGTCACTCTTTCTCACTCGTCTCTCTTTCGTTTTCTTCTCTCTTTCTTTCTTTTTCTCTCTGTTTTCCTTTCTCCCCCTCTCCTCTCCTCTCTTCCACTGTCGTTTTATACTCCTCTTTTTCTGTCTTTCCCTTTCTCATATTTACATGTTCTCGTTTTCTCTCCCTCAGCTATATTTCTTCACGGTTGTTTTCTTCCCTCCCTTCCTTTTTCTCTTCTTCCCTCACTGTCCGTCATTCCCTAATAGTCTGACTCTCTGTCTCGTCACTCACTCTCTCTCTCTTTTTTTTGCCCCTTGTGCTCTTACATCTCTCTTTTTTCTCTCATGGTTCCTAACACTCCGGCCCCCTCTGTACCTGTGTTAAGTGGTCGGATGTCAGGTGGGATATAATTCACTAATACATCATTACTAGTTTTGGCTCTGAGGAATGAAAGTTTCCAAACAGAACTCTATTAATGCCGTTTATCCTCCTGGCACAGGAGGGGGCACGGCCAGGGGGCCGGCGGGGGTGTTGGGGTGTATTTGGCAGTAGGGTCCTGGATGATAGTGCCCACTATAGCTCATAGACTGACATGCATATGTGGCTGGTGGACGGTGGGTAAAGGTTAAGGCTGAGGGTGAGGTAAGCTGAGAGTAAAGGTTAAGTGTACGATCGCAGAGTTGGCAAGCTTGGATTTCGTCCAGTGAATCCGTAGATCCGTCCTATAACAGTCACAACACTTCCTTTGAGGATGAAACAGAGTCCCTACAGAGGCTGCAGGCCTTATAGCACTCATAGTGCCTCAGCTCTGCTTAGACTGCCTCTACCTCTTCTCAATCTATAAACCCCATCACTCACACCCCGCGGGTATTTATAGCTCCATCGTCCTCATGCAGAGCCACTGACTCCACCATATCCCTCTGCTCTCCATGTAAACCTGGGCGGTCCTAATCTTAACTAACTCTTTGAAAGCATTTCCTAACCAATCACAAGGCTGACATCTCTTGCCCCGCCCACACAAAACAGTATCAGAGTCAGAGGACCTCAGTGAGCTAAAGCTAACCAGCATAACCCAAAGCTAGCAAACTAGACCTCCTGTCTGTTGGATGCTTGTCGTCAGTTCATTCCTATATCCATACACCAACATCGCTCCTTCATCTGTTGCCTCAGCCATCTTCCGCCTGCACGTCTGTTTATCTGTTGCTTTGCACTTTGCTATGTCCATCCATGTGTTTTTTTTCATCGCTCTGCACATCTGTCTATTCATTTGTGCATTGCTTTATCTTTCTATTGGTTTGTCTATCCCACCATCTACACGTTCGTTTGTCCATTTTGGGTTGTGCTTTATTAAACTAAGTTTTATTCAGACTTGGAAGTGTTGATCCTATGGAATGCTGTAATGCTTCCTTACAGCCAGGAAACCTGTCTGTCCTACTGTCTGCACTAAGAACACTTGTCCCTTCAAAATGAATGGATGAGCTGGTGGCTGAAGGGTGGAGGAAGAGGGCATGTGAAAATGGGTTTGTGGTTAATGAACCATGATGAATTTAAAAGATCATTTTGTGATTTTTGGTTTTGCCTATATGAATTGGGGAGTGACTGTTGAATTTAGACGCTGGTTTAAGTTCACTGTAGCCGTGGAGAAGAAGAGGCGCAGATATGCTTGGGTAGATGAAACGTAATTGCCATGCTGGTGGCGATGATGCACGGTGCAAACCCTAAGGAACATTCTGCTCTCCATTCCGCTCGTCAGCTCCGTTACTTTATCCTCAAAGACTCTCCCTGCATTTTGGACTCTCAGTTCTCTGAGTCACAGGGTCACTCTGCCATGTCTCACGGTGTAACGCAACCCACAAATTTCCCTCAGCAAGTGGCCAGCTCCTCAGATTCTCCCCCAGCCAGCAGAAAGACTAGACGGCCTCCGGGGCCCACGACACACCCAGCACCTGTCCACGGGCTCTGAACGTCTTCAAGGAGACCACAGTAAACCATGTTACTATCTGCATCTTGGGGCCAGACCTTAATTGATCACTCTCATAACTATTTATGAGAGTCAACTATTACATATTAGTATCACCATACAATGATACATACATATAATTGCTAATACACTTAGAAATAAAGATGCTAAAGACGGTTCCTTGGGGGCTGTGTCATAGCAGATCACCCTGTGGTCTAATGAATCAGCTTTCGGTAGGTAGTTCTTTGAAGCTCCACACTAGGAATTAAATCTATTTTGAAGAACCACCACATTACATAAAGGATATCAGTCTATAGTTCTTCACACCATATGTGCAAAAGTCCTGAACATGGACCGCCATGTTTAATAGTGTATTTACTCAATATTACTTTTTGAAAATTGGTTAATAAAGATGAAACATAGTTTTGAGTTCATCCCTACAACCTTAATATGGTTGGTGTGGCTCAGTGGTTAACACCCCTGCCCTCCAGCTACCATCCCATGTGGGAGATGGGGGTTTGAATCCCAGTCTAGGTAGCAAATGGTGAGCTACACCAATAAGAGTCATTGGGCGAAACTCCTAGCATACTGCACTGGCCCACCTGTAAAACGAGTAACCTTGTAAGTTGCTCTGGATAAGAGTGTCAGCTAAATGTAATATGTGTGACTATGCATCTGGGTGACTAACTGTTCCTTGTTTTTCTCCCTTCTGATTGAGAAAAACTAAAGTCTCCATTAGCAACAGCTTTGCTATTGTATGTTGCAGTTTTACAGTGAATCCTAGTCCATATGTTCTCACACCTAAAGCCTGTCTGGCATAATAGACAACTGAGAAAAAGGATGTTGAGCTGAGGCAGCAGCATAGCTGTCTTTACAAAGCGCACTGTGAACTTCATCCACATCCTGTTCTGTTTCTTGGCTTGTTCTGAACCGAAAGCTCAGTCCTTGCTCTTGTGATGCAGCAGTTCACGAGGAACTCCTGCCAGGTTTGGAGGGTCAGAGCTCTCAGTCGGGCATCCATATCTGAAACTGTGTGGTGTTTCATTTATTCATCAAGGAAGACTGTGTAATGTGGGGGAACTTTGATATATGTGGAGTCTTAACACTTTTTAACATCAGTTAGGATCTTCAAACTCCTGTAGTGTGTGCCAGAATATATAGCCTAACCTGAATATTACTGGCTAGCTTCTGGAGCTTCTTAGCATGTTAGCCTTTCTCATGTTTTTTTTTCTTAGGCCTTGTTTAGACTACCAGCCCAAATTAAATTAAAGGCATATCCAGTGCATATCCAGATTGATTTTTAATCGTCTTGAAAGCAAAACTTTGCATCAAATCCTGACCAATCAGTGCCAGTTGTCGCTGAGCTTTTGGTCAGTCACCGCTAAGTGTTTGACCAGTCAGGGCCAAGCTTCTAATCAATTAGGGCAGAGCTTTTGACCAGTCAGGACTGAGCTTTTGACCAGTCAGGACCAACTTCTTATAGCTCCCTCTTGTGGAGAATCTTCAGACTGCTCAATGCGAGTGTGTCAGTAAGTAAGTTATAAGCCAGGTGAATAAAAAAAGTGAAACGATACAATAGCTTGGCCACCCCAGTTCATATTCAGCAGAAGCGATACCAAAGAATAGGATCCTCCAGTTTGTTTGTCTGTATGTTTAACAGTTAGGAAGAGAAATGGAATGTGGTTGGTTTCTATAATGATAGCGCTAAGCCCCGGGCGAGCGAGAGGACAGACAGAGAAAGTTAAAACATCACACGGTTCCCTCTGGAGCCCCCCCGGGGCTTCTGAATCTGCTGAGAGAGAGGATCTTCTGCAGGAGTGAATGTTCTCGGGTACAGCAGACGTCCCTGGCAGGGCCGAGACGGAGTTAGTTTGTCAGAAGTAACTAAAATAAAGTGTGTAATAAATAAGTAAACAGAAACAGGACAAGCAGGACGTCCAGACAGACAGAAAGAGGCTGCTGTGTCTGAGCAGCACCAGTTACATAATTCAGAGGTTCAGCATAACAAAAATATGAGAGAGAAAGCAGTGGAGGACAGACCCATTACCCCCCATTATATATTACAAACTAGTGTGATCTGTCACCCCTATTCACCCCGTACAGTGAACCTGGTATAGAGGTCAACAACAAGATGGAATCTAATAAACAAATAAATACAGACTGAATATAAAAATAGGTATGTATAATTTATGTTTGTGTGTTTATTTGTGTATTTATTTTATACCTCCTTATTTATACACTCATCATCAAAAGAATAGTTGCACCCAGAGGAAAGTGGGATTGTAGTGCTATTGGGAAGGACGATAAAGGTTACCAGGAACAATAAATAATCATAATAAATAATGATTATAATAAAGTAGTGTCTCTCAGTATGGCAACAATGTATAGATGTATATTGTTTGTGTGTATGTATGTATATATATATCTCGTCGCTGTCCAAATGGCAACTTTACAGGAGAGGCCAAAAACCTTATTCAATTTTAATGCAAGTCAATGGAACCAGACGTCTTTCCAAACACTTTTGGGCCATTTCTGTTGGTGCATTCATCATGCAATTCTCACACAGTGTGAACAGCAGCGGGTGTGTTCAAATGATGTATAAAATTCAAAATGGACAAAATTGGAGATACATGCTTTTCATTGGACAGCAACGATATTTATGTATATTATATATATATATATATATATGTATATTATTATAGTATTTTATGATCAGTTTTTCCTCCACACTATGTTAAATTCAGTATTATAAACTCAATTCAGTATTATAAATTCAATAATCATAAACTGCGTATTCCAATGTGTGTTCTCTGTGGAGGATGTGTAACTTATTAACATCAGTAACTCGTAACCAGGGTTATCCATCCTGTGCATATGACTGTAGTTATTATTTCTGAGGTCAGTCTATGATTTGGCTCTTGTGACGTGTTGTACTGTGGTGAATGAACACAGAGTGCTTTTGGAAAGTCCTGGAATATGACTAAAGGACCACCTGTTGGCCGTTAAAAGGGTGTGGGAGGGGGGTTCCTAGTCCCTGGTTGGACCCTTAAGATCTGTATTCAGCTTGGCTCTGTTTACAGCTCCTGCAGTACTATAAACTCCTATATGTAGTGTGCTAGGAAAGTCCCCTGACATAGTAAAGACGACTTGGGTGGGATTGACGTGGTGTTGAGTGAGTGACAGTAGTGACAGTAGTTCAGTCAGGACTGGGCCTGTTTAAAATGAGCATAAAGACAGCATTGCTTTTTACCTACCTATTCATTAATGCTCCTCTCTATATTGTGCGGACTGACGTTGCGTGGAATGAACACGCTCTAAAGTAATCAGCTTGCATTGGCAGTCAGTCTTTAGCAGCTGGCTGCAGTCACTGCACATGTGCTGCTCTGCCATGCTGTGTGTCATGTCTGTCACCCTCAATACAGAGTGTAAGCGAAATTAAACCCCTTGCTTTTTAGCTTATGGAACGCTTGTTTGGGCTTTGGTCACATGGCTGTCTGGCCAATGGGACTTCCCCATGTAGCTCAAGTTACCAATAGCAGCACGGGACACTGTTTATTAGCCAATGAGAGCGTGACAAGACACACAGCACTGTGGACACCGCATGGCATGGAAATCCTGCCTTCGTACTGCCTCAGACTGGCACTGTCTTAAGTTTCGGAGGGTGTTTGTTAGAGACAGTGAGGGGGTCACTATGAGACAGGCTGAGAGGGCACGGGGCTATTTCCGTCTCATAGTTGTGTCATGTTTCATTTTTGCTTAAGACACATCTCTCTCTCTGTCTCTCTCTCTCTCTCTCTCTCTCTCTCTCTGTCTGTCTCTCTCTTCCCAGTTCTCTAATGCTGACTTTACACAGTCCTTAAGCCCTTCTGTTTATCACGTCCTTGCTGGGTGGTATAACTTCATAGGAGAAGGAAATAATGTTCTTAGCTCCCGCCTCGTTCTTCAGGCCCCCTAGTGGCTGTTCTTCCAGTGGGATGGAAATAGCCTGGGGTGCTTTTAATTAATAGCACTTATGTATAAATGTATAAATGATGTTTACCCCTGACGCTGATTAGCAGATTAACTAGGGCACGGTTGGTCCTAGTTGGCCCACGATGTGACCATAAATATAAATGAATAGACTGTTTACTGTTTACTGGTCACTGTTTAAAATATAAATTGGAAAGCTTGTAATGCTCAACATCTGCTCATGACATCTGTTAACGGACAAAGATTGCCCTCCATGAAAAAGAGCCAATCAGCTGCCGGTTACACTGCAAGTTTAGGGGAAGGCTCAGCAATATTGCGGCATCAGTGGGGAAGTACTGCACAATATATGTGTATATATATATATATGAGGGGGTACAGTACAGTCTTACACTGTGTGTGGTAAATGGGGTCCGTAGCAGATGTTAATGATTGGCTCAAAGGAGTGACTGTATTTGGGTGCGCCAAAGACCATAGTGTGAGGAAAGTTGAATTTGCCGGTGTGTGGAAGCGTATGATCATACGTGTCTACCAGCCGTGGCACCAATCCCAGTCTATCCCAGCTCTCCTCAGAATTGTACCCGGGAAGGCATCCACTAAATCTGGACCAACTACACAATTCTATGATGCAAGAGTGACTGAACATTGATGTGGCCCACATCCAGAAACGTATCGTACATGCCAAATCAAATCGAACGTTTCAGTCACAGGTGACAGCTTTTACAGGCATTACAGGTGTGGTTCCTGTCGCCACTACTGTGCACTTGTGAACGATTACAGTTTGGTCTCACGCCATTTCACAACAGACCACTCTGAACGACTCTGTTTACTGCTTCATCGTTTAATGAAGCAGAAGAAAAATAGAATTGACCATAAACAAGAACAGAAGAAGGTAAAAACACAACTTTAAATTGAATTATTCTAATAGCCTGGCAGTTTATATTGTTCATGTAATGTATGGAGCAATAGAGTTACCAGCATTGACTGCCATGACAGGGCCGTTGCTTAGACATTACAGCCAAAGCCTTTTCCTACATACTCAGTGCTTATCAGTGCAGGTTCTTCGATTGCCTACAGATCCATCTTTCCTTTGTCCAATAGATTACAGCACCTCTTTAACACAGTGTAATGGAGACGGTGGCCGAGCTCGGATGATGAGTGGGGTTATGGAGGGTGATCTAAGAACAGACCAGAGTATGTCAAGAACAATCTATTTGAGGATGTAAGATCATGATGCGGTGAAGTGACGACCTTACTGGATGCCATCATCTCATTATGTGAGATATACCTCCAGACCCAACACTGCTTCTCTGCCAGGCCAGTGGTGGACAGCAGAGCCAATGTTGACTCTAGTTTTGCTTCTATTTATATTACTTCTTTTGTTTACTGCTGAATGTGGATTATCACCGTGAGCAGACAGCCGTGGTTTCTTGCCAAGAGCTCCAGACATGGTTCTGTTTACTCCTCCATTCATTGGTTACCTGTGCTTAAATGATCTAACCTGAAGCAGGACCTTCAGCATGATTAACCAGAGGGTAGAAGACGGCATCAGGGCAGCAGTGCTACTTCTTCATCCTCTCATTTTGGGCTGTTTAGACTCAATGCTCGACTCAGTATTGTAGTGCCTTCATTACAGGTTCCAGTCTTTTTAGGAGACTCACGTCCAGTTTCTCAAAGAAATCTGAAGCCACACCCCCAAAGTTCAGTCTCAGAAGTTGGTTTAACTGGTGTTCTGCTTCTCACCATTCAAATAACACCTTCAGTGGTCTTGAGGTCTGGATTCTGGGGTGGTCTGTTCAGCTTTGAGTGGTCTTCTCGCAGTGAACGGTGATATTGGAATAGTAGTGTTGTTGCTGTAGAGTATTTCTGTGCTGTCTATCCAAACTCATAATTTCAGCAGTGAACTTTCTCTCTTGTTGTGACAGGTTGCATTTCCCGTCTGACCTGGATGAGTTGCGTGAGCTGGCTGAGCTGTTGAAGTTCTATAAACGGCAGCACACAGCCTACGTGTTGCTGCTGTACTGCAGTGCCTACCTCTACAAGCAGTCCTTCGCCATCCCTGGCTCCTCCTTCCTGGTTAGTAGTAGAGCGATTCCTGTGTTTACTCACTTTCTCACTCACTCTCTACAGCTTTGTCCTTCTGGGTCTGGGGGGTGGGGGTGTTGGTGGTCCTGGAGCCTGTCCCAGTGTTCTAGGGGCAAAAGGCTAGGATACACCCTGGACAGGCTGCCAGTCCATCATAGTGCAGACACACAAACATATGCACGTGGACACTCAGAGGGCAATTTGGTCTCTCCGATTCATCTGACTGCATGTCTGTGGACTGAGGGAGAAGACCAGAGCACCTGGAGGAAAGCCACGCAGACATGGGGGAACATGCCGACTCCACACAGAAAGGACCCTGAATGCCCCAGCTGGGAATTTAACCCATCTTGCTGCACATTTACATTTACATTTAAGGCATTTAGCAGACGCTCTTATCCAGAGGGACTTACAACCGTGCTTAGTGTTCCATTGGATAATATTCCAGCTAGTACAGGAAGGTTAGAGCCTAAAACTCACCATGAGCTCAGACACTGCCCGAACAGGGACCAGTGCTGATACCTAGATAGATCATACACACATATATAAAGCAAAAGTGCACTACCTGGCAACCCCAGCCCAGTGCTTATACCTATAGAGAAGAAAAGCTCAATATAAGTGCAACACAAGTACATACACACATAACTTACACATCTACTAGTGCTACTCACTTAAGTGCATTACGAAGAGTGCATCACCAGGCTGCCCCACATACAGAGACCAGGTAAGAGATTTGACCGGGGCAGCACAACAAAACACCAAATTACAACAGATGCATTAAAAATGATGACATGCAGCATCACTGGACATCAGAAGCCCTCTGAGTGCAAATTGCTCCCCCTGAATAATCCTCAGCCTGCTAACCTCCAGTGACTTACAGGCAAGTCTGAGGTGCTTCATGTCTAAACATCTCAAATAATAAAGAGTTATTGCACAACAACCTGCAGTCATATTCAAGGGTTCAAACTGCTCAGGGCAAATAACGTGTTGATGATTTACTATGTGAAAATCAGTGAGAGCTTCTTGTACAGAGAACACATAAATATGCCAATTTCTGTTCTTTTAGTAAATTAAACATTTTAGAAAATACAGAATATATAATGTACTATGAACTTTGCACAGGCATTTTATTTATTTCTATTTCTGCAGTTAAATTCAGCAAATTAGGTGTAATAGTGCATTTAGAAGTAGTGGTTGGTGTAGCTCAGCGGATAGCACCACCACACGTGGGAGACTGGGGTTCGACTCCTGGCCTGGGTGACTATGCTGTGCTACACCAATAAGAGTCCTTGGGCAAGACTCCTAACACTACATTGGCCTACCTGTAATCATTAACCTTGTAAGGCACTCTGGATAAGAGCATCAGCTAAATGCCGTAGATGTAAATTTAGAAGCGTGCTCTCTGTAGCACATGCTAAAGCTAACTTTGGCTTTAGAATGTAAAATTTTGTTCAAAGAATAGAAAACAAGCTGATCATCCAGGAAGTGGTGGAATGAATGGTGATGTGTGGTGTTCGCTGGAGGGGCTCGAATATGTTATTGTTACTAATGTCATTAATAGCGACAGTTTTATTAACTCTCATTTATAATCACCCTGACGTTTTCCCATGGGCTGTCAGAGCGTGAATGATGTTGGTCTTTACATTTACATTTACGGTATTTAGCTGACGCTCTTATGCAGAGCGACTTACGAGGTTAATCATATTACAGGTGGGCCAACGTGGAGTCTTGCCCACAGACTCTTATTGGTGTAGCACAGCATAGTCACTCAGCCTGGGATTCGAAACCCCAGTCTCCCACGTGTGGTGGTAGCTACTTGGTGGGTAGTGGTGTTATCCGCTGAGCTACCCAACCACCCACTGCTAAGAGAATTTTTTTCCGCCTTTCCCTTCAGTTTCCTTTCAGTTGAATCCTGAACTTGAATCATTCGCATGTCCCACACTATCAAACCTACCCACCAAGTTTCATACCTGACAGTTCTTTTCAAGAGCCATGGTATGTCATTGTTCCTTATGTCATTAATAGCAACATAGATATAATGAAAGCCCTGTAAAGGCTATAGAACCCATCTCTACTCCTGTTACACGACGCAGGACGTGGGGACTGGATGCAAATGCAAGTTCTTTTAATGAAAAACACAACAAGTGGAAACTAAACTAAACCACTCTTGACAACACAAAACTAAGAAACACAAAACAGGTTTACTAACAAACATGGGGACCTACGGTCATCAGGAGGGAGAACAAAGCAAAAGGAATACAAATGACAGGCATGGAAACAAGACATCAGCATAGAAACAAACGCCAAGCAAGAACACAGTGGACCACCATTATCAAAGACTAATAAGGAACACCTGGGAAGAGGCGGGGCTACAAACAAGGGACCTGACTGGAGGGCGGAGACAGGAGGAGCACATGACCAAAACAAACAGAAGCACATGGAGCAAGATAACAAAGAGTACATGGACATGACAAGAAACAGAAAGCCGGAGAAGACAGACAAACATGAACTGGACAGGACAGTCATCTATAATCACTGGTATGTTTTTCCTGTGAGCTGTCAGAGGAAGAACGTTGCTGGTTTTTACAGTGGAGAGATTTTTTCTGCCTTGTCCTTCAGTTCCACTTGAGCTGGGTGGCTTAGCGCAGGTCAAATCTGCCGATTACCAATTAGAGTTAGCAGTCAATAGCAGTCGCAGTGTGTACACCAGCTGCTGGTGTTGATCCTCTTCCTCACATGAAGGGCCTGCTCTCCCGCTGCTCTGAGTCCCAGCCAAATCTCCCAGCACCCAGGTAATTCAAGCTTCTGTATATGTAGTAGTGCTGCTGGTTGTGAGGGGGATTACAGTGCCGTTTGCATCACAGCTAGATGCTGCTTCCCACTTCCCCTAGTAACATGTTCCTGGATTCCACATTAATCGATTAACTTGGTTTACCAAAGTGTGATAGATCGTGGTCCACCCTAACTGTACAAGCACTGTACCAGACACAGGGTCTCCATGGTCTGCCTGTCAGAGAATGAAAGCCTGGGTTCTCCAGCATTAGCTGCAAAATACAGCTAGGTCTCTAAACTGACTGTTAGATGGCTTGTTCTCTATTCTGCTCATTTAATACTATTCAGTTTTTTGTCAAATGTGCAGGCCTGAGTGACACTGATTGGCTACCCTTACAGTTCTGAGCAGCACCAGCTCTGAATATTTGGAGCATTTATCTACTATTACATTGTATGAATTTATGAACACTCGTCATCAAAAGAACAGCTGCAGCCAGAAGGAGGTGTGGGATAGCAGTGCTGTTGGGAAGGAAGATAAAGGTCACCAGGAATAATAAATGATGATACATGTAGACTGATATGGGGAATATTTATTGAGCTACACATACAGAAGTAGTGACTGTCAGTATGGCGTTGGGCCACCACCAGACGTCTCGGTATGGAGTTGTAGAGGTTTCTAGTGGTGTCCTGAGATAATCCATCCCAGGCAGCTTGAATACGCTCATGCAGCTCCTTCAGATTGTGCGGTAGGGCTGGAGGTGGAGTGACACCAGGCCTTTTGGACGTGTGACGCATGGCAACAATATGTCTCCACACACGGATTCGTTGGTCGTCTCCACCATGACAAAAGTGGGACTCGTCACTGAAGATGACCTGCTGCCATTCTGAGCCACTCCATGACAGTCTGGCACCACACCGTCTTTGGCAATGATGTTGCTGTGTTACGGCAGTCGTCGTAACAGCATGTAGTCCTGGCCAGAGCTGAGCGTGAAGCTTTAATTATTTGCATGGTTCATGATGTCAGCCCTCCTCACCGAATTTCATTCCTGTTGGTTGATTTTTAAATATAACCTGATGAGCAGATATCCAATATCCAAAAAATGTAAACATCTGAAAGCATGTTGACTGGGGCTTTGATGTATACAGGTGATTATAAAGTGGCGTTACCTGAAGAGACGGTTTGGGAACCACCACACCTGTATAGGTTGTGAGGTGTTATCTAGTGAGTGAGGCTGAACACTGGCCAGCAGAGTTTGACCAGGACATGATAGTGGAATGCCTTGATTGGGCTCATGTCAGGGATCGAAACATGTACGCCTCCCTAAGAGGTGAGAGTATAAACAGCTGCTTCAGCGTTTAAACCTTTTACATAAGGCTGTCTAATGCTTGAGTTATGTGACATAATGACGATGATCTGCAAACAGTGCTTAATCCGAGTGGTGTTAATTCCAGTCCCTGTGTTGTTTCTAGAACATGCTGGCAGGGGCGCTTTTTGGGCCATGGCACGGACTGTTCATCGCCTGTACCCTCACCACAGTGGGCTCCACAAACTGCTACCTCCTGTCCCGCACTTTTGGGAAACGCCACATCATACGCCTCTTCCCCGAGAAGGTGGCCATGTTACAGAGGAAGGTGAGGCTCCACTTAGAGACGCTACCGGTTCACTGAGACCGACTCTAAATACGGTATATACATATACAGTATATATATATTGTATATATATGATATGATACAGTGTGTATATATATATATATATATATATATATATTGTGGCAGGGGTGAGGTGGAGTCGCCACCATTCCCGCCAGAAGTGGGCACATGGAGTGTGATCAGAAGGCAGGGCACTGTCCCCTTATAAACCGGCCCTCTCTTCAGTGTGACAGAGGCAGGACATTAGGCTACAGGCCTAAATAACTAAATGCAAACATACTGACCTATAGCATTATTTTTCAAAATTACATTATATGGAAAATTTCTGATATTAATTAATAAAATATTTTGTCATTTATTTATTTATAATATAATTGATTTGTGGCCACACCTTATTTAATTATTTTTATTTTATTTCCTAGCTTCCTTTTATCTAGAATCTCTTTTATCTGTAATCTTTCTATGGCCAAGTAACACAATTTGTTGATTTTCTAAGTGAAAGTAAGTTACGGCATCCTCTACAGAGAACACACTTAATTATGGCAGTTTTCTTTTCATTTTAGTGCACAATGTCTGTTTATTTGCTTAATATATTTGCACAGATAATATTTTATTTATGTTAAATGTAGTTGATACACAGTAATAGTGTATTAAAGTGAACAGAATTTCACACTTCAATAACATATTAAGTTTACTAGGGTTGCCTAAGCATGCTGTAAGCATGTGATTACAACGTATGTCCAGTAGATGGCGAACGTTCACCGCACTTCTTACAGCTAAGATGCACTGAGGAGAGTCCATTAGCTGTTCTAATGAACTTGAGCAGCTTTGAAACGGTTTTCCAGCGTATAAAGTGGCTGAGTGGATCTCCACTAATACAAGTGTGAATTCTCTCTTTTCTCACCCCCCCTCACTCTTGCTCCCCCGTGTGAATGTCTATTCCAGGCAGAAGAAAACAGAAGTAGTTTGTTCTTCTTCCTGCTCTTCCTGCGGTTCTTCCCCATGACGCCCAACTGGTTCCTGAATGTAACCTCTCCAATTCTCAATATTCCCATCCCCATATTCTTCTTCTCCGTCCTCATCGGTGAGCCCCCTTAGATGGGAAAGCATGTCATCCAGATGAGTTGGTGAAAGGGTGGAATAAGGACTATTGTGACTGTAATGAACTGCTGTCTACAGAAACAGGCAGAAGTAGCAGATATGCTAAAACCAGATGTCTTGTAGTTCCTACTTGTGTTCTTTTTTCTAGATAACAGTTTATATAGTGTTGGGTTTGTCTTTTAGAGATTACTGAACAACTAAACATAGTTTGAGGCATGTGTGAGCAGTTTGTTCATCGCTAATAGCAGTATTGTGTTATTAGCATTAGCATTAGCATTATCGTTCCTCTAGTGTTAGCCTCCATTATTTGTTAGTATGTAGTCTCACAGCTACAAATGAGCGAAACCAAAGAAACACACTAGGGACACCAAAACATGTTGTGACTGGTGGACTACATGTCCATGCCGGTCTCTACCTTTAAGCTAGTTTATAGTATGATGTTGTAAAGATGTGTATGGGGTCAAATTCATTCATTCATTCATTTTCTAAGACACTTATCATTCTGGGTGGGGTGGGGTTGGGTGTGGGGGGTGTTGTGTTGGAACCTCTCACTGGGAGAAAGGCAGGAAACTGGCCAGCTGTCCATCACAGGGCAAAGTTGGTCAAAATTGTAACTAATGTCATTTTCTCCAATTTTAATTTTTTGGACAAAGAGATTTAACAGGAATTTGTTTGACCTTCATGAAGTGAAACACGTATGAAAGTCCAAGTTTTTTTTTGGAATGTATGTCATTTTTAATTTCCTAAAAAAAAAAAAAAAAACATTTCTGCAAATCAATAAATTCAGGAAAACGTTTTGCTAACAGTTGATAGAATCAGAGATCCCATGGTTTATGGAATTCCTGGAATATATTGTAATTTTAAAATATCTATTCTAGTTCTAAAAACAATTAGGGGATTTTTTTGGGCATGGAATAATAAATATTATAAATATAAATATATAAAATATATATATATATAATATATTATATAAGTTTTTTGTGCATCTCTACGTTTTTAGTTTAGCTGGGTTCATTTGAAATGAATCTCTTTCTTTCTCCTTCAGGTCTGATCCCTTACAACTTCATCTGTGTGAGGACGGGGGCCATCCTGTCGGAGATTACGTCTCTGGACGATATTTTCTCCTGGGGCACACTCCTGCAGCTGCTGCTGATAGCGTGTGCGGCCTTACTGCCGGGGACTCTAATCCGCCGCTACAGCCAGACCCATCTCAAACTGGATGGCCTGGAGGTCAACGGGCACCGTAATGACCTGAATGACCGCAAGAGCAGATGATCTGGATCTTGCGAGCGCCACAGAGCAGGGGTTTCAAACGCTAGACCCTATGGGCCGCACTGTTTTCCGGAAAAAGTGTTTTCTCAAATCTTACCACAATGACTCAATCAATTGCACACTGTTTCCATCTCACCCCAATGTAGTAGATCGTGTTCGGTGTCTGAAGTTTGCATCTTGACTTGTGCACTGGAGCTACAAGGCTAATGTACTGTTTTGGTAAAAGCAGTAGCAGCGGCGGCCATATTTGAATTTAAATAGGGCCACTAGTGCAGTGCATAAGGCAGTTCTGTCCCAGTCCTCCGTGCTCCACTGGCTCTTTTTGATCGGTTTCGTGATTGGGAACCCTGCTATAGGAAATCTAGAGCACTGCTGTACTGAGTGGCTCATTTGGTACCAATGGAAGGTTAACAATGCTGTACATTACATACAGACCCCAGCAGGCATGCGTCAGTCTGTAGGCATTGTGCCTTTATCAGAACACGGGTTCTAAGCAAAGATACACTGAGGAGATCCAAGTGCGCCAGAGTTTACTAGCTGATATGACGAACTTGAGCTTTGTTTGGCTCCCAGCAGTTACTGAGTCGAAATACGACTATTCCGCGCTAACGCTGCTGTACACTGAGCTGATCTCAACACTGGCAGCCCCACCAAATTACTCCACCAATTAAGGTAGCGTCATCAAGTATGGTAGATAAGGTGCTCTGACAGTAGTAGTAGTCTAGAGTTCGAGTAGCTGGTGCTGTATAACAGTGGTGAAGTCTTACTTTCATGAAACACCGTTTCAGTGAGCGCTAGGAGTTGCATGACTTTTGGATTTAGAGTCGGTGTCCACTAATTGCCCATGTCAAATTACACCACTGGAGAAAGCTCTCGCCCTGCACAGTCAAGGGGTGGTTTTGGTGACTGGATTGTAACAGTGGAGAGAGTTTGTTTTCGGTTCCCAAGGGGATTTTCGAGCGCTAAGATGGAAATCTTACAGGAAGAATCTGAAAGTCCAAGTCTTATTAAATGCCACAAGTTCTTAATGCTCCCGTTACCTTACGACACCAATGTCTTAAACACATACAGGGGTTGGACAATGAAACTGAAACACCTGGTTTTAGACCACAATCATTTATTAGTCTGGTGTAGGGCCTCCTTTTGCGGCCAATACAGCGTCAGTTGGTCTTGGGAATGACATATACTGCGTCCTGCACAGTGGTCAGAGGGACTTTAAGCCATTCCTCTTGCAGGACAGTGGCCAGGTCACTACGTGATGCTGGTGGAGGTTCGTCCTTCTTGGTGGTATGCTGACATTACCCTGGATACCGTGGCTCTTGATACATCACAAAGACTTGCTGTCTTGGTCACAGATGCGCCAGCAAGACGTGCACCAACAATCTGTCCTCTTTTGAACTCTGGTATGTCACCCATAATGTTGTGTGCATTGCAGTATTTTGAGCAGAACTGTGCTCTTACCTGCTAACTGAACCTTCACACTCTGCTCTTACTGGTGCAATGTGCAATTAATGAAGATTGGCCACCAGGCTGGTCCAATTTAGCCATGAGACCCCCCACACTAAAATGACAGGTGTGTCAGTTTTATTGTCCAACCCCTGTACATCCTCCACAGTAGTACAGAACACATCACATGCTGTCGGCACAATATAAGACATCAGTAGAACAGAACAATAAAGCGGATTTTTATGGGGATTTTTAAAATATTTTTAGGAATTTCAGTTTAAACCGCTTCAGACTTTGTATCATATGATTTTGCAGCTGTGTGTTTTTATGTCTGTGTATTTCAGTGCTGTGTGATTTGATGTGCCTTTACTCTTAATGTGCCTTACGGCCAGAAAGCTTATGCACTGAAGGACGAGGTGGATTGTGCTCTCAGGTGTTGTACAGAGGTTATATGTTTTTATAGTGCAGTATTTATTACTGGTTCTTTAAAGTAACTTATTTTTGGAATGTGCTGCTGCTTGAGATGAAACGTCAACGTTGTAAAAGTACCATGTATGGATTTTTCTGAATGATGTGATTTGATTAGATATGGCTTTTTTCTATGGTCTTATTTTAACGGGAGGAAACCAACTGCATGTTGAAGATGGAGGTACAGCTGTATGCAAAAGTTTGGACATCCCCGGTGGAATTACACGTCCATCCTGTAGATCTGCTAATTTCGGTGGACAGTTTTAATTTATTTGCTTAATTTGATCAATATATTATATAAAAAAAAAAAAAACTACATGGGTAAACTCCACAGTAATGCTAACTCTACGGTGTAGAGGTATGCTCTCTTTAGAGGACATGTTCACTTGTATGTAATGTGATTTGACTGGGAGCATTCAAACCTTTTGCACACGACTGGAACTGGAACCGTTCAGAGTTATAAAGATCTGCTGCCTTCCTTACTTTGGGAATCGCTGTGCTGGGACAACGTCATGTGCCTTAAACTTATTATCTGCACTTTTTATAGAAATACTCGCTGCCCACCAGAAACTACGTCCTCTGTTAAAACTCGAACTGTCTCTTTCTAGTGGAGCACAAACAACCTGCAAGGTTTATATTACCATAAAACAGCTTTAGCTTCAACACTCAACCCCGTGTTCACCAGAGGGCCTTGTTGGGTATGAAGAGCAGGTTTCGTCTTCTGAACTAAACAGCTGTACTGAAACTCTTCGCCACATTACAGCGAGAGATAAAGCGGGTGGAGTTGGTCATTCTTCCTATGATAACACTGTACCGGGTACGGAGAGGTAATTACTTGATTGGCTTTTGTTTCCCTTTTTAAATAGACCTGTTTAGTTTTAACGCTAATGCCGAAGAAACCGTGCTGGTGTGTGTTAAAAATTCGGAATCTCAGAAGCTTTGGTGGGATGGTTATATTCAGGGTTCAGTCTCCTCCAGTGACATTTTACAATCTGTACACATTAAAGATTCATGGTCTTTCCTCCTGAGTGTGTATAATTAGATTCTAGGAAAGTCTCAGACTCAAATCAGGGCATTAAGTAACAGAGGGTAAGTTGTAATACACATGCATATATGGTGTAGTGAAACAGCTACAGCGTGCTTTTAGTAGAAATGCCATCTGGGACTTAGTTTAACTCAGTGTTACAGCTAAACTTTTTAAAGAAAACCAACATATATATATATATATATATAGTCCATTTACTAAAACTATTATTAATGCTCAAATGAATCAAAACAACTTTAAACGTACATAAAATCTATTTTACTTTTACGGTTTTGATATTTGCTGTTCTACTGTGGTCGAAATATCATTAGCCACACAAATCAAATTTCAATTTTTATTTTTTTGGATTTAGAAAAACAGGACTGGTTTAAAAATATAGAGCTGTATTAAATTTAGTGATATTTGCATCGATTAAGTCGGAACATCTGCACTTTCAGCTGAACCTTTCATGAAGTATTGTCTATTCATCAAATACTTTTAAAATGATTAACGTGTTGCTGCTCTCAGTTTGACATGCTGTGTATGGATTTTATGGGATGATTTACTGTACTAGTGTATTTTTAAAGCACTTACTTTGTTTTCCTTTTCTTTCAAATTATTCATTTTTTCAGTTCAGTATTTACTTTCCTTCATGGCAAACTCAATTCTAATTATTCAAGATCGAATACTAAAACCAGAAATAGCCTTGACTCTTTTTTTCTCAAGGGAACTGTACTGTACTGTACACAGTGTCAACTGTTATTTACTGCTACTGTTCGTTGGAGTCCAATTCCTTTGTGTTACATTCTCCTTGTGGAGACACAAAGCCATGTTTAAAATTAATTGAATTAAATTAAAATTCTAAATAAAATCTATATAATAGCCCCTTTTTTCTTCATTTGTTCCACTTACCCATGTGAATGTACATGGAAGCTAGATTTAGCTTCTTCTAAAATTTGCTCCTTCATCTGGAGTTCCAAACAAACTACAGTACTTTAAAAGGCTAACACTGCCAAAAAACAAAAGCCTCTCAAACCACATCCAGCTCTTCATTAATGTAACGCATATTAGTCAATGTGGTTTAGGATGCCGTATAACTTACTGTGAATTATCAATGAACAAAACTGAACAGCGTAAACATTTTAGACAACAGGTTAGTGCATGTAGCACAGGCATAGTGGCGGTACAGGAAACGTTCATAATCTTGAAAGCTAAAACTGAAGTTGTATGTTTAGAAATTTAAAGCCACAGAAATCACAGATGTTGACTAGCCTCCAAATATCAGCATGATGTTGGTAAACGAGGAGTGTCGGATTCTGCCTTGTGGTTGGCGACAGGGAAAGCTAGGCTACATCCAAAACCGCCTACTACCGTACTACTCAGTAGGTAGAGAGAAGTAGTCATAGTAGTAGTCATAAAGCAGTAGGCGAAAGTTCCCCGGATGACCTACTGCTTCCTGTAAGTGCTATCCCATGATTCCACTGGCGCTGTGGAGGCATTCCGAGCCGAGGAAGAAAACATGGCGGAAAGCGGAACGTCAGCTCTGTACCAGTGTAAGTAACCTACAACTGAAAACATCTTAATGTTAAGATTTTGTGTAACACTGAGTAACGTTATGAACCGCTTTGCGGCGAATATAAAGCCCATGTTACATGTTTATATGAATGAATGGCGCAACTTCTACAGTGGTGGCGTGACGTCTTGCATCAAAAGACATTCCATCTACGGCATTTAGCTGACGCTCTTATCCAGAGCGACTTACAAGGTTAATTATATTACAGGTTGGCCTATGTGGTGTTAGGAGTCTTGCCCAAGGACTCATACTGATGTAGCACAGCATAGTCACCCAGACCAGAAATCGAACCCCAGTCTCCCACTTGGGACGGTAGCTTCCTGGTGAGTAGTGGTGTTATCCGTTGTGCTACACCAACCACACTGGCAAAATGGCGGACGTAGTACATCCAAGGTTGCGTGGATACTACGTACTTGCGTACTGAATGAGCCTACCACTTCACCGGTCTAGCAGTGCGCACTGGGTTCAGTCTGGTACTTACTAAGTAGGCGATTTCGGACGCAGCCCTAAACTTGGTATCTGTTGTCTAAGGTGGCTCCCGCGATAGTATAGTAAGTCTTACTGTGTCTATCAACAAATCTGCACAGCCTTAATGAAGACCAAAGACCAGTACGAGTGTGCTAAGGGATGTTTGGTTTCTAGTGTTTGCTAGCTGAGTTAGCCTTGCAGCTTTAGCATGGAAGAAGCAAACTAAATGTACCTGAGATGATTTAAATGTGTGGACCATTTGCACAAGAACAGAATGTGTTAGAAAGGAAAGAGTTAACTCTGTTAACACCATATAGTGTGTTCAGGTCTTCTGTCAGAGCTAACAGTCTGTCTGTTCTTTTTGTCTGAGCTGAACAGCTGCCCATCCTGTGTGGCCTGATGCTGTTGCTACATCTGCTCTGACTGGGAGCCACTGGGAGCCTTTTACCACCACGGGGCTCCTGGCTGTCCTGCACTGTGGAAGCTTGGCCTGCGCCTGCTGACCCATCTTATAAACCACCAACATAATTACAGACTAATCAGGCATTACACTCTGCTTTCTAGTGCTGTCTTGTATCGGGTGTTGACCCGAGGAGGATGGGTTCCCCCTTTGAGTCTTGGTTTCTTTTGAGGTTTCTTCCTTCCTAACTAAGGGAGTTTTTCCTTGCCACTGTCGCCCTCGGCTTGCTCATTGGGGGCTCGAACACCAGATTCTTTGTAAAGATTCTTTGTAAAGCTGCTTTGTGACAACGTCTGTTGTAAAAAGCGCTATAAAAAAATAATTGTTGATTGATTGATTGATTGATTGAAAGAGTTTTGTCATTCGGTTATGGACACATTTGAACCCAGTTAATTCAGTGTGTACATTTCTTCATTACCAAGGAACAGAAGACAAAGGCGCTTTTCAAACGTTGTTTTAAAGTGTCTCTTTATTGCTCATGTCCAAGCTGGTGGGCTGTGTGGTTTACCTAAAGAAACGGCAAAAAAAACAAACAAAAAAAAAAACCTGAAACCCTCCAAACGAAAAAGTGAATCTGTAGCGAGTATAAGCTTGTGTCTCCTCTAGAACCCATTTCTGCTAACATGCACCTTGTATAAGTCAGTGCTTTCCCTGGTCTTACCTAAAAGCACAAACCATTCACAGTACAGGTGGAAACAACCTGACACAAAAAAAACGAAATAAAATAAAAAACAAAACAAAAGTAACCAAAAACTCCAGAAGTGCAAAAGTTCTAGAGCTAGAACGTCATGCATCGGATTACACGGCAACTGTCGGCGCCCTGAAAACTGTAAAGAAAGCGGGCCTGAAAGGTGAAGGAAAAAAAAAAACAACAACAACCACCGAGTGTAACAGTGAGCAAACTTCTACTACAGACAGATCAAACGGCATACGACAGGATCAAACTCAAATCTCTTTCAACTAATCTCCCTAAATGTGCTAAAACCACGCAGACTGGTGTTAGCGCGCTAGTCAGAACAGATGTGTTAAAGTCCAAACTAATCTCAAGACACCGTATTCTTTTCTCTAAAACATACAACGGAGTGGAAAGACAAACTCGTTACTGAATTACACTGCAAAGAAGACTTACAGCTTACATGTGCCTAGCAAGCAGGGGTTTATTCTTGAATGGTTTAGCTAGCTATTCTCGTCAGGTTTCTTTTCAGCACGTTGCCTAGTTTACCCTTTAAAAACTTAAATCTGAATGCCAAAAAAAAAAAAAACCAAAACCGATTATTCTGGAACTACCTTAACTGTGGGTTATGCCTATGCTAATATGATCTAGCCAGCTGGTCAGTTGTAATGGGGGTAAGTTCTATTAAACCTCAACAAGGAACTCTTCGCAAGGTCCGGTAAGCACAGCACAGTTTCCGATGCGATGGTGGGCGGGGGGTCGGCAGACACAGGGGGCCCGCCCACCGTTTTTTTCCCCAAGAGAAAGCATGTTGGTGCTATACACGTTCTTTACTAATTCTTTTTTGTCACTCTTCTTCTTTTATTTATTTAGAAAATGAATTAAAAAACGTTCAAAGCCTTGAGCTTCACAAGGCGTACAAAATACGTAAAAAGAAATTAAAAGGTTGGACTGAGGTACCCTGTTCTTGAGGTAGAATGTTATCGTCGTACTAGTTCGCGTAAAAAGGTCACCTTTTCGACCTGTGTAGACAATCATATTGGCATTGCTTTGTCGTATCTCGCGATGTGTTTTTTTACTCTTCTGTTCCGAGCAACGGCTGGCATGTACGCGCTCCTCTGCTTCGTGATCATGTTAACGTTTAAATACTGCAGTGTGTACTACTCTCACGCTGACCACATCCACGATCAATGTAGTGATATGTTACTCTGACCATGTTCACGTTTACACTTTTTTTTTTATACACATTTTTACAAATTTGAGGGCAGCAAGGTCACTGGCGTAAAATACGTTTTTACAGTTGTATTAAAAAAAAGTCTTTTTTTTTCCTCTTTTTTTCATCTAAAAATGCCATTTTTAGAAATCCGAATGGGCATTAAAATAATATTTTTAAGTAATAATAAAATAATTATCCATAATTGCCCCACATTTGCCTGTTCGTCCTTGTATGCTTATAGGAAAAAGAAAAACAAAAAACAGAAAAAAAAATAAAAATAAAAAAAAACAACATAAATATTCTTCTCTCTTTCTATGTAGGCTACATAAAAACAAACACTCTCGCAAACCGTATTCCGTATGATGGCGAAATATATATCTATCCTTAAGGGACTGGGTTTTGCAGCAGAAACCATGAAGAACCGCATTCCAGGGACACGAAGGGGTAAAGAGAAAAGACGCTAAAGAGAGAGAGATAGATAGATGAGGGAGAGACGCTAGCAAATTAGCTGCCTAGCCTTGTACAGCACATTATCTGGCAGAAGGCAGTTACACAATATACATTCATGACTAGCGGACCCGCTCTGGACCGGATTATGAGCCCGGACCGTCGGCCCGTAGACACCGTACGTATTGCACTCGCACTTTACAAGACTTTCGCTGTTTTTTTTTTTCACCGTTGTTTTTTTAAGTGCTTGTGTTGAATCTACAATAATTTCCGAACATGGCTTTACCAAAACGAGACATTCTGAACGGCAAATGATTTGATGCCGTCTTAAGACCTACACAGATCTTACAATCATAATCGCTAGGTTTTCTGATCCTTGTCTTTTTTTTAAGACAGGACTTTTATCTTGTAATGGGGGAGGGGCCTTATCTGACACACAGGAAGCGAATCGAAGAGAAACATCCAGAAACAGCAGCTGGGAGAAGCAGGATTTGGAAATGAACACGTTACAAACGTTGGCACGCAGGCTAGTTTAGTCGGATTTTACTAAGAACAAACTACCGGTTTTTACCACTTGCTGGTAAGAAGTGCTTGTGCTAAGCTTAACAGTAAAACAGAGTACCTACGGCTAGGCCTGGCTGTTCACATTAAGGGCCTGATTCGCTAACTCTAAAAGTCAAGGAAGTGCAAAATTACAAAATGTGACTTAGCTTGTGCACAGCCAAAAACACAAACCCCGACTGTGCCTGGGCAAGAATCCGTAATGACCCCAAACTGGACATGCTAACCGTTTTTAACCCATGCTAAATGCTTCGGAAAATCTGCTCTAGGTGTTCTAAAGTAGCAACTACAAACGGCTTCAGCAACAAAATCAATGTTATTTTTTTGTGTTTGTTTTTAGATAGAAAGCACATTATGGTCTTCTAATAAATTAACACTGTTAAAACAAATAGACCTACTCGTCTCACTCCCTTAGGTAGCTCGTATCAACGCATCTGCTTTCAACGTCGTCAAATTCTAAGTCCGGCCTACGTTTACGCAGTGTGCCCACACGCTCGACTAGCTTCCGTAAGAACACGGGAGTACGATGTTTCCCGGGAAAGTCGTCTCTTACTCTTAGGCAAGTGACAATTACTGCATGTGTGCTTCTCAGAAGAAACATACAACCCCTTCCGACAGATCGCGTACCGTTAGACAGCATCTCCACACGTTCAACCTTTTAAGGTCCCTCGCCCGCTAACGTGTTCGTTCCGATGTCGAGTTTGGAGCACTCACAGCTTTTTCTTCTCTTCTTGTGAGCCTCTGTCGTGTGTTCTTCTTTTTTGTTTGTTTGTTTGTTTGTTTTTGTTAAAGTTCTTTGGTTTTGATCATGTTTCTTGTCCTTCTCGTCTGTTTCCTTGCCACTCTTTCTTTCTTTCTCTTGCGCTTTTTGCTCATTTTGGTTTGCGCTCGGAGGAGCTACATTCATAGGCTGCTGCTTGCTGGCACCCTCTGGTGGTCACTTGGTGTGCTGCGATGGTGTTGCCGCCCCCTGCTGGTTCTTCTGTTCTTGCTGTTTTACTTGTTGAATGATCTCCCTAATTTTCCGCTGAGCCGTCTGTCAATGAACACAACACTGAGGTCAATGAATTTGCCACATTTGAAAAGAATATGGGAGATCTGACAACTTCAAATCCTTTAAAAACAAAGTTGTATAAAATGATTAATATGATAATATTAGTTGCTGTACAAGATATATACGTTTTTGAAGAACCAGATATGCAGATGATTCTAAACAACTCTAAAAATATCCAGAAAGCCTTGTGTCTTTAAAAGTGGTGGTCGAATCTTAAGGCAAATAAATTGACAAAATTACTATAAATAGATAATCACAAAAATGATTTATCATAAAGCAACTTCTAATAATAGATTGCACATTACCTTTATATGCCTATTACATATGATTTTGATAAATATTTGGAATTCACATTAGGATTATTTGCCATAAGTAGATGTTCTGGAAAAATATGTGTTAGTTATAAAAGAAGTTATAAAAAAAAATACAAACATACTGCAACGATCTTTCTGTAATTATGTAAATTTCATTAAACACTAGTCTTATCATATAATACAGATTTTCTCAGTCATTATCTCACTCATAATTCTGAACTCATCTAAGATGTAAATCTTTCCTCTGTCCACCTACAATGGAACTAAAAGTTATTATGAAGTCTATCATGAAAATATATATCCATAATGTATATATATATATATATATATATATATATATATTATAATATTATTAGTGTTATTTCATTTATTTAATACTCTCTTAATACTCTGTTAACCAAAAACATAGACTGAAAAATCTTTGAAGAATAGGCTACATAACATGGCTGTCCAGAGGAAAACATGCATCTCCATTTTTGTTGGTTTTTCATTTTTTTTACTTTTGAATGTGTTTCAAATATGGAGACTGTGCTGTACATGTATATAATAATTTCATAATGAATGGACCAATATGAATATTTCTACAACACTGAGAATACAACATTCTTACACCAGCCTACAATAAAAGAAGATCAGGTTAAATGAGATGGAGATAAGCTCGCCAGACAAAAATATTAGTCACCTTTGATTGACATCCACTGCAATTAACACCGGATATAGGGCACAACAGCATTCAACCACTCTACTGTCAAAGAACTGCGCAGTTGGACCCGTATGACCGTACGCTTTCATACACCTGCAGATTCAGCTACTTCCTCACACTATGGTTCCTTTTAGCCAATCATTAACACCTCCTTTAAAACCGTTTACCACACATGGAATGAGACATTCACGGCACTGTAGCACTTCTTCCCAATCTATGGCTCCCATCACTCACACCCTGCAGGTATTTATACCCCCTTCCTCCTCATGCAGCGCCACCTGCAGGAGCGTGAAGTTACTACCACCTTAAACACGCGTGGTGACTAATGTTTTATCCGTTGAGCTTACATGCAGTGCTAAGTTAAAATGCCGATGTCTGCCGTAAATGCTGTAGTGCCATTAGCACAACAATGATGAATGATCAGGGACAGATCTCTGTGGCAGCTTTGAAACCTGAAGTTAGGAGTCATGCACATACCTGGCTGGCAAAAAAATGCCCTATAATTTTCACAAACACCTCATCGTTCTCGTCTGGCGTTTGGTCCCGTGGAACTATCACCTCAGCACTAGTAAGGTTCTGCAGTTCATTTACCTGCGAGAGAGAGAGAGAAAGGGAGGGAGAGACAGGGAGAGAGAGAGAGAGGGAGAGGGAGAGTGATAGAGAGAGAGAGAGAGAGAGAGAGAGAGAGAGAGAGAGAGAGAGAGAGAGAGAGAGGGAGAGGGAGAGGGAGAGAGAGAGAGAGAGAGAAAGAGAGAGAGAGAGAGTGATAGAAAGAAAGAGAGAGAGAGAGAGAGAGAGAGAGAGAGAGAGAGAGAGAGAGAGAGATGTAAGGCATACAATGATAGAGAGAGTGATAGAGAGAGAGAGAGTGATAGAAAGAGAGAGAGAGAGAGAGAGAGAGAGAGAGAGAGTGATAGAAAGAGAGAGAGAGAGAGTGATAGAAAGAGAGAGAGAGAGAGAGAGAGAGAGAGAGAGAGAGAGAGAGAGAGAGATGTAAGGCATACAATGATAGAGAGAGTGATAGAGAGAGAGAGAGAGAGAGAGAGAGAGAGAGAGAGAGAGATGTAAGGAAGGGGAGAGAGAGAGAGAGATACATGTAAGAAAGGAGAGAGAGAGAGAGAGAGAGAGAGAGAGAGAGAGAGAGAGAGAGAGAGAGAGAGAGAGAGAGAGAGATGTAAGGCATACAATGATAGAGAGAGAGAGAGAGAGAGAGAGAGAGAGAAAGAGAGAGAGAGAGATGTAAGGCATACAATGATAGAGAGAGAGAGAGAGAGAGAGAAAGAGAGAGAGAGATGTAAGGCATACAATGATAGAGAGAGAGAGAGAGAGAGAGAGAGAGAGAGAGAGAGAGAGATGTAAGGCATACAATGATAGGCATATGAAGATGAAGACTAATTCTGAAATATAACATCCAGTGTAAAACAGACCGGAACATCCCGTTATCTGACATAACCGTATGTACAATTCCTTCTGTTGTGAAACCTCATCAATCTACATACAGCGATGCCTCTAACTAACCCTTAAAATTCAGAGTGTAGTCTGCGGATCAGCTTCTTGCTGAAATGGGAAAACTCACAGGAGGGAATTACTCTGAGCTCCAGTTTCCGACCAAAAACTCCTTATATGACTAATAACAAAACGGAGCCAATAACATAATAAAGTACATGCTCATTAACTTTCACAGCTTTCACATACCGTTTTGCCTCCCTTGCCTATAACACGACCGGCAGCCGCTGCGGGGACTTTGATATGTGTCTCTAGCTTCACCTCCTCCTTAGCAGTGAAAAAATTCTCCTCCTTCAGCTTCCCGAATATCCGCCCCTGAGCCTGCAGCAGGAGACAGAGTGACCAGCATCAAGCAAAGAGTTCAACACACACCTTCTCTGAACATCCACTGTTCTCCAACAGTACTGCCAAAACGTCTCTGGTGTGAGGTTTTCAAAATACATATGTCTACGAATACAGAAACTCAGCAGCCTATTTTATAGATAACAGGGTCATACAGTGTCAGAAATTTATCACGTGTTGATATAAGTGTGCACTTATAGCTAGGCATTCAGTTTGATCCTATCTGATGGCTATAAACGTCTGATTCGATTTAGCTAATTTGGCCTCATAGCTCTAATGAAAAAAAGCAACATTCCAACAAACAGATCTTGCCTGGACACCTACTGTTGGGGTTAAGGGGGGAGTTGTGTACATGTGGTTTAATTTGCCAGACTATCACGTTAACATGTACTGTTATATTAAAATATCTGTTTTAGAGCAGATGATACCTAACACAGGGAGTTCAGGAGTCCATTTACTCTATACATTAACGTATCCAACACCCAGGATCCAACATCAGACCATTCCGGGTTGAACCAGGTAATGGAACGGGGAACAAGCGTACAGGCCAGCGGCTCTTTAAGACTATGTCTGAGGAACTCTTAGAGAGCAGTGACTAGCAGGGGCATAGCAGCAAATTCTGGGCCCTGTACACTATCCATGCCAGTACACGAGGAACGTGAGCAAAAAAAATGGGCCCCTCTCCCTACTTGGGCCCTGGGTAGTCAGGTCCACTTTCCCCCCACTACCACACCCATGGTGACTAGATTTTGAGATGCAAACACAAACAGATCACATATTTGACCTTGAACTGGGCTTCTGGAGGCCCGGTGATGATGACCATCCTCTCGGGAGCATCAGGACTGTCTGAGGGGGCGATCTGGAAACACACATAAACAACTTTGAGGTTTTCTTTCCTTAATCCAAATTCCAGGTTCACAAAAATACTTCTCTACACCATTACGGCTGGTTTATACTCCTGTGAAGACGCATGTAAAACATTTCTCCGTAAAGAAGGGGGTCCGGAGAAGGGGTTCTTTGCCAAGCGCAGATTATAAAGGCGGGTAGAGGCCACATTGCACACCTTCAAGCAAATGCTGACACCCAAACAACACCTAAGCCCAACCAGGAGTAATTAGAAAGGAAACAGAGCAGTTTGTTTGAGTGTGCTGGCAAAGAAATGATCATGAAGGGTCAACTCAGGTTGACTTCTCATAACACTGGATGGATGGATGGATGGATGGATGGATGGATGGGTGGATGGATGGATGGGTAGGTGGATGGGTGGATGGATGGGTGGATGGGTGGATGGACGGGTGGATGGATGGATGGATGGATGGGTGGGTTGGATGGATGGGTGGGTGGATGGGTGGGTGGATGGATGGATGGATGGATGGATGGATGGATGGATGGATGGGTGGGTGGGTGGATGGGTGGGTGGATGGGTGGATGGATGGGTGGGTGGGTGGGTGAATGGATGGGTGGGTGGATGGATGGATGGATGGGTGGATGGATGGGTGGGTGGGTGGGTGGGTGGATGGATGGATGGGTGGGTGGATGGATGGGTGGGTGGATGGATGGATGGGTTGGTGGGTGGGTGGGTGGATGGATGGATGGGTTGGTGGGTGGGTGGGTGGGTGGGTGGATGGATGGGTGGGTGGGTGGGTGGATGGATGGGTGGGTGGGTGGGTGGATGGGTGGATGGGTGGATGGATGGATGGGTGGGTGGGTGGGTGGATGGATGGATGGATGGATGGATAGACAGACAGACGGATGGATAGATAGATGGATAGATAGATAGGTGGATAGGTAGATAGATAGATAGATAGATAGATAGAGAGAGAGAGAGAGAGAGAGATAGATAGATAGATAGATAGATAGATAGATAGATAGATAGATTGAGAGAGAGAGAGATCTTACTTTAATAGAAGCCCCGGCGAAGCGTGCCAGCTCCTTTATGTGTTGTCCTTTTTTCCCTATTAGAGCTCCGACTGCCTGAGTGGGGATAAAGAGATACACCACCTCCTGCTCTGGAGCCTGTCACACACACACACAGAGACACACACAAACACACACAGATTTAGTTAAACTTCTGTATCAGTGAAAGCACTGAAGAAATCTGAATGACCTGATCAGTCTGGCCTTCATACAGTGATACTTTATAGGTGCACAAATATCCAGACACTCCCACATAAGACACTGCTGACACAGATGTTCAGCTTTTATAATCTCCATAGAAAAACTCTGACCAATAGAACAGGGTGCTCTGGAGCAGCTGCTCTAGGCCACCATGCCCAGTGCCAAATGTCTACCATCATTGAGCTGTGCTCTCTGGAGTGATGGAGGTCTACCCAGTACCTTATGGATGGGCTGGAGTAATGCAGAACTGATCATCCAACATTTTGTGGCGTAACACAATCAAATCTCTCAAAGCAATGTTCCAACATCTAGTGTAACACCTTTCTAGAAGAGTAGAGGTTGTTTTGTTTTGTTTTGTCAGAGAAATATGAGTTAGATGTGAGTATTCCTGGTGTTTCTAGGCCTAGATAACCTCAGGGAATTTGCTAAGTGATGTTATTAAAACAGAAGCAACGAGACACTCGGAAGGTCTTTTATTATTATCTTATTTTTATTTATTTTATTTTTTATTTTTCTGAATTTTCACTTTACTTGCGGGGCGTCTACATAACACATTCAAACCATCTTACATAAACACATAATATATTTATGAATATGTAAATCAACATGTCCAAAAGAAAAACAAGTATCTCCAAAATGGCAACTTTACAGGAGAGGCCAAAAACCTCACTTAACTTTAATGTAAGTCTATGGAACCAGACATTTTTCCAAGCAGTTTCAGACCATTTCTGTTGGTTCATTCATCATGAGATTTTCACACAGTGTAAACGGCAGCTGCGCTGTTCATATGATGGATAAAAGTAAAAATGGACAAAAGTGGAGATACATGTTTTTCATTGGACAGCGACGATATATGTGTTGTATACATATTAATATGCTTTTTTCTTTTTAAATAAAAGTCCCTGTTTATTACTTTTTTCCATGTACAGAAATTAGGCATTCACAGAAAATAATTATTTTTCAAAATAATAAATGAGGACTTTTATTTTGGAAAAAGTCTCTCAGTAAAATGACACAGAACTTATGTAACTTATATAACTCTATACTATAAAAACATGATGGTCTCATCATATATCTTAGAAAGCTGATAAACTGCCCAGCTCTATAACTTCACGTTCCACTGAATTGCTGGTCTGTACATTTGTTGCCCCCCCTTGATGAAACGAATCAGATACCCAAGTTCTAGATACTACAATCACAAATAGTCAGCACCTGTGCACCCGCCTATTTAATACCCTTGTTTTTAGAGGAAGCATTCAATGAGCAGACGTCTACAAACCTTAGAACATCTAGTGTATCATTAAATCCTTTGTCTGGGCTTTTGATCTCTCACCACTACCACGACTGTGAGAACACTGCCTGCGTCAGCACTGAAAACTTCAGCAGCTCAGAGTGGGGCTATGAAAGCCGTTACAGCATGACAGAGCTTAACCAACAACCAACCCCCTCACACACACACACACACACACTAAAAATATACCAGGCACACACACCTACAGACACACAGGTCTGGTTTTACATAAGGTCAGGACACATGACTGTTCTATGTATTCATAAGATCTTCCTAGACCCCATGGAGCTCATCATTGGAGCTGGTCATTCACTCACTCATGTTTAAGAAGACTGTCCAGAGGGGGTTAGTGAGCCACTTCATGCCTAGCCCTGGAAATGCGGGACCACTGCCGTCTCGAGAATAACAATGAAACTGGGAAGATAAACTGTGAAAGCTAGCTAGAGAGATGGAGGGAACTTCTCGGAAATGTGTAAGGGTAACTGGGAAGGAGTGCAATTACTTAAACAGGACATGAAGAGATGAAAGCTGACCATTGGTTCGGATGTCAGAGCGAATTCAGCCTACCTGTACTGTGACCAGTCACTTCATTAGGCACACCTTCTGCACTCATTGTCCACTTTATCAGCTCCACTGACCATATAGGTGCACTTAGTAGTTCTACAGTTGCAGACTGTAGTCCATCTGTGTCTCTGTATACTTTATTACCCTGTTCTTCAATGGTCAGGACCCCCACAGGACCACCACAGAGCAGGTATTATGTGGGGGGTGGATCATTCTCAGCACTGCAGTGACACTGACATGGTGCTGGTGTGAGTGGATCAGACACAGCAGTGCTGCTGGAGTGGTTAAACACTATGTCCACCCACTGTCCACTCTATTAGACACTCCTACCTTGCTGGTCCACCTTGTAGATGGACAGTCAGAGACGATAGCTCCTCTGCTGCTAATGAACGTTTGTGTTGGTCGTCCTCTAGTCCTTTATCAGTGGTCACAGGACGATACCCACAGGACGTTGCCCACAGGACGATACCCACAGGACGATACCCACAGGACGATACCCACAGGACGATACCCACAGGACGTTGCCCACAGGACACTGTTGGCTGGATAGTTTGGGTTGGTGTGTGATTCTTAGTCCTGCAGTGACACTAAGGTGTCCAGCAGCACTGCTCCACTGACACCAGCATGACACACACTAACACACTACCACACCACATACGCCAGTGTCACTGCAGTACTGAAAATGATTCACAACCCACATCTCTGTGATAGTCCCATGAGGGTCCTGACCAATGAAGAACAGGCTAAATGAGTGTACAGAGAAACAGATGCACTACAGTCTGTAACTGTAGAACTGAAAAAGGGCTCCTATATGAAGAACTAACAATACAAACTCATTGAAAACATTTTAGACACTTCCCTTTCTCTCAGTGTTCTATCACAACCTACACAAGTCAGCTCGGTGAAGTCCACTGGCAAAACAAACAAACAAATAAATAAATAAATAACAATGGATACTGGAAAGACATTTCTAAAGCTGTGACATAACCTCAATCATTCTAATAAAAAGTCTTTACAGTTTTAATACATGGAACATGCACACAGTCAGGTCCAGCAGGTGAGCCCGGTTTGTGTTTGTCTGGTCCCAACATTGCAGTCTTAAAATTGTCTGGAGGGGAAACCACTACACACGCACACAGACCTTTTATTACTGCCGTTCATGTGTTGACATAAGCGGACGTGCTTTCTGTAATTTGTCCTGGCAAGTCAAAATTAAAAAGGCAGCTGATCCGAAGTGTTGACATGAGGAAGAGAGAAACAGCCAGACTTGTCCTATCCTGCTACTGTTTCACTTTTACCGCACACTCCTCTCAAAAATAACTCGCTATCAGTCTCCCTCTGCCTTCCTCAGTATGCCTGTAAATAGCTAACAGTAAAGTGATTGATTATGATCCTCTAGAAAATTATTCTTAATTGACCGTACGAGTGGATTCCATCAGATTTAGTGCACTTCAGAGTTTTGGTTTCGTTTCGGTATACAGGCAATGTGTTACAATGAGTGTAAACAGTTAAGGGGTATTGTTAGGCACAATGTAAAGCAGACCATACCTCCCAAGCTGAGCTAAAACTCCCTGTGGCCTAGTTCACGCCTGGTGCACAGCAAGACGTATAGTCACATTCACCTGGCATTTCTAGGGGTATTCATTTACATTTACGGTATTTAGCTGACGCTCTAATCCAGAGCGACTTACAAGGTTAATCGTATTACAGGTGGGCCAGTGTAGTGTTAGGAGTCTTGCCCAAGGACTCTTATTGGTGTAGCACAGCACAATCACCCAGATTGGGCTTTGAACCCCAATCTCCCACATGTGGTGGTGGCTCCCTGGTGGGTAGCGGTCCGCTGAGCTACACCAACCATATTCAATGCGTCTCCACTAGCTTTCAGAACGGGAGGACGGATGCTGCTACGTCAATGTTTCGCCTCGTTTATCATCAGACAAAAATGTCCCAGAAGTCCTTGTTTCTATGTAACATATGTAACTACAACAAAAATGGGAGAGGAGAGGGACAAAGGTGCTACACAGCTGCTTTTATATCTGCAGCATCATCAGAAAAAGGGCACTGTGCAGTACCAAAGACTTTTTGGACTTTCAGAATCAGACTCGGTGGAACAGTAAAACCGACACCATTGTAAGAGCAGCCAGAACGGTGCGAGGGATGATGTCGCTCTGGCGGTTGACCAATCAGAGCATACTGGGCTCAACGGAAGG
>JAMWET010000128.1:165000-170000 GCA_024036415.1 Prochilodus magdalenae | reverse complement strand
TCATAGGCTTCTCTCAGCTTCTTCATGATCTCCACCTCTGCATTACAGCAGTCTTCCACCCCTCCTCTCACTGTGATGGTACGCTCCAGGTTATATATGGTCAAGTCCTGCAATCTGCAGGGGAGGAAAAAAAAACTATCAGAGGGATTCGGTCCTTCATAAATAATGCTAACTGGGGTTTGCTTCAGCACTTGGGATGGTAAACTGATAGCAGCATGCGGCTGGCATCTTGAGCTGTTCAAAATGGCAACATCTAGGGAAACCATAATGATTTGAGTTCATTAAAAGTTGTGTATAAAATAATTCTAATACGGCAATCCGGGTTAACTTCATCGGTTTGTGGAAAGTAGATCCATAATTAAATGAATAAAGATCACCTTACGCAAAACTACATATTAAGAATGCCTGATAGAAAACTACATATAACAGCGAGCCTGAACAAGCGGAATACTCCAGACACTTCCCTCTACGAGTGCTTTTTGGCACGTGCCAGGCCATTATTGTATATGAGAATTCATTTTTAATGGCCTTTTTGGTTACTGAAAACTTAAATAAATAAATAAATACATACATACATACATACATACACACACACATAAAAACACAAAGACACACACACACACACTCACACACACACTCACACAGACACACACACACAGACACAGACACACACACACACACACACACAGACACACACACACATACATACACACACACACACACACACACACACACACACACACACACACACACACACACATATACATACATACACACACAGACACACACACAGACACACACACACACACAGACACACAAAACTACACATACACACACACACACACACAAACACAAAGACACACACACACACACACATACATACAATTAAATAAAATGAAATGTTTCTGTATTTACTATCTACCACAAAATTGCCTAAGCTACATTAAATCAAATCACATTTATTGTCACATCACATTTTCACAGGTGTGAAGGTGAGTGAAAAACATAGGTGTGTAGTCCTTTACATTACTTCAATACAAAAATATACATTAGAAATAAATATATACAATACTAAGCACAAAAACTGTTTATCTAATATACAGTTATATATAACTTTTAGTTTGTCAACAACTGAAAAACACTGTTCCAACAGCAACTATATCGCCGCTGTCCCAAGACGAAAATGTCCCAAATGGCAACTTCACACAAGAGGGCAAAATCTCCATTTAACTTAAATGTAAGTCAATGAAACCAGATTTCTTTCCAAGCAGTTTTGGGTCATTTCTGTTGGTCCATTCCTCATGAAATTTACACACAGTGTACACAGCAGCTGCTGCGCTCAAATGATGCATAAAAGTAAAAATCGACTACAATGGAGATGACAGTGACAATATGCTAAATATAAAACTTAAATAAACCAAAGCTAGTTTCGTTTAATTCATCCTAAATTTAAGTCCACCTCACCATGGCTCAAACTGACACAAACTGCGCTGCCTTCCACGCGACCACCTCAGTTAAAAAAGTAAAGATGCCTCAGAAACCAAACCTGCAGGATCAGTTCAAACTACCAGGTGATAGAAAATCACTGTGTGATAAAGGGGTTAGTGCACCTTAGAGGCACGACAACGGTCATGAATCATCTCAGATATGTAAGCATAGTGATACTTATCAGCAAACCGTCTCTGTCTCTGGCTCTGCCCCTGTACCTGCTTCAGCCGGCTCTTTCCTCCCCTTCATATCTAATTAACCAGCTTTGCAGTAGGTGTAAACCTTGACTGCACGTACAGAAGCTCTGTGCATTTCCTGTTTATACTGAATATCAATCGGGTTTTAGGCACGGTATCAGAAAAGATTCTCCTCCACGCAGTGCTAGCACAGAGCAGGGGCTGATCTAACCCCACCGCACCACACCACACTGTAGTGGAGATCAAACGCTACAAACTTTTACTATCATGATTGTATTATGAGAGAGCTGCCAAAATGCTATCGTGTTATATGTTACAACTTGCTGAAAATGAAATTAGCAGCACCGTTTGTGTGCATGAACATTATAGTAACAATAATAACAAAGCCAATACCTTACACAGTTTAAACGTATGCATTAAAATGCGCATATCAAATGTGCATTAATAATAGAGATGGCATCATATGACCATGAGAGGTGAAAACAATTCACTAACCCTAACCCTAACCCTAACCCTAACATGAGATGTACAGACTCAATAATGTCACTACTCATAATATCAACATCGATAAGACTCTGATAAGATATAATAAACATCCTAATTATTAATTTAATGCTGCTTTTTTTTCTTATAAAGACATTCAGACTATCGAAGCTACCCTGCCTGCAGCTTTAATAAGAAGTACTAGAATAAAAGCTGGCTTAGTATTCTCCAACTCCTTGTTCAAATTTTCCCATTCCACCTTAAATAGGGCAGCAGCTACATTCTGGTGCAATAGGTGTTTTAACAGCTGCAGCACCGTTTAAGGTGGAATAGACAATCTGTGGTAAAAAAGAAGCTGACTTGATGGTTAATGATAGTGGGCTGTGATTGAAACGATCAAAATATGCTATATAGAGTTTTATGTATAGAGCCGTCTGTGAACGTGTGCTACAGTAGGACAAGGTGGCACACATTCATGGGTCGTGGTCGCGAAGAGTACTGCATGTTCTGCAAACAAAGTGACCATCCTCAATCAGGCTTCTCTCTGCAGTCTTACTAACGCCAAAATACAACCACACCTCAGACTCACTTCTCTTAGACTGCTAAAGCATCTCCACAGCTGGCTCCTGCTATGTTTTTCCGGACACAAAACAAACCCATGGTGGACGCTGCACCGGGCTGAGAGACTGTTGCTAAGTTTGGTTGATGCCGGAGAGTGTTTAACTTGAGTTTTTCAAAGAGCAGTCATCGGCAGTTTGAACGGTGATACTTACAGTTAACCAATAACCTATTCGTTTAAATACAGTGCTATGGAAAGTACACGCCGATAGAGGGTCTATGCAGTTTCCGTTTTGCTCATGCACTGAAAGTGAAAGTGAAAACAAGAAGAAGAAAACAACCAGAAAAAAAAAACATTTTTTGGTGTGGATCGGTTAAAACGGTCACACAAACAGCTAGAACGCTTCAACTATTACCCCTGTCAGGACTGATTTTGAAATGAAGTATTTCTTGTTAAGATTTTGAAGCCTGTAAAATGCTTTTCAACAGATGTGTGGTTGAAATTATGTAACACAGTGTACAATGCAAACTGCAGGCGAACCAAAAGTCCCAGAAGAATTATTTGCACGATGCCACCGAAATGTCACTTCTGGTTTCCTAAGGAACCTTTCGTATGGATCAAAGTTAAAGTGGCTCAATGATTCGATATTAAACACGTCAGGCTGAGCGTTTAGCAAACACAGACTAAAATACAACAACGTGTCGCTTTCTGCTCTGGGCCAGACACTGTTTTAGGTCCGGTCCAAGAGAACCAACCTCGAAAGCGAACATATCCCGAGTGTGTTGGTGTAGGTTGGGAGTAGATCTCGATAACGAGTGTATAGTGCACACTGTGAGTGTGTGTGCTTACGGGGAAATAGTGATCTTGGTCCCGGTGTCCTGCTCGATTTTCTTCAGATTCCTGCCCTCCTTCCCAATCAGACGACCCACCAGACTGTTATGGGCCAAGATCTTCAGAGGAACCTCCTCAGCACTGTCTCACAGTAACAAGAACATTTCATAAAACACTGTTATACAACACGACGCTAGAATATCATGTACTATCATAAGCACACTCCGGTACTGATCACCACAGCAGGTAACAAGTCCAAACTCCAAAGTCCTTTCAAAATTCAAAGAGAGTTGAAAGTTCGACTGACGCTTTGGTGTCTTTGGCTTCTTTCTCCATGACCTCCAGGATCATCCTGCAGGCATTAGAGCAGCCCTCTGGAGACGAGTGGATGGTGATGGGTTTCTCGGCAGCTCCTGCATTCTCCTTACGATGGATATCCACCCTGAGACAAAAAGAGAGAAAGAGAGAGAGAGTAAGAGGGAGTAACAGTAACTTTAGCCAATGCTACAGCCGCTAGTAGAACAATCTTCTTATTATTATTCAGATGGTCGTCCAAAAAAACTCCATCTGTCATATACAAAGTAAATCCAATAAGAAATAAATAACCTACTCAACTAAACTGAGCTGTGCGCTTTCGGTTCTTTAAACTGAAAGGGGTAGAACTGCCAATATGCTGTAAAACTTGTTACAACAGCTGCTGTGACTAAACACATTGGTGGGTGGAATGATAACAGACCAGTTCTATTATATGAGATTATAATTTAATGCAGTACAACTTAAGAAGCAAATGGTAAAATTCAACAGGGATTACTTTATTTATTACTTTCAGGAGAATATATCTCTCACTATTCATTAAAATTACCTCAATGTTTCTCCAGAAAAGCCCGGCATAAACTACAGGATCATACAAGGGAGGAACTTTGTGGCTTCAATGCATTAGATATGATATAGTAAGTTCTGTTAATGATGTACTGTATGTTGGTGTAGCTCAGCGGATAACACCACTGCCCGTCAGAGAGCCACCACCACATGTGGGAGACTGGGGTTCGAATCCCAGTCTGGGTGACTATGCTGAGCTACACCAATAAGAGTCTTTGGGCAAGACTCCTAACACTACACTGGTCTACCTGTAATGTGATTAACCTTGTAAGTTGCTCTGGATAAGCGCGTCAGCTAAATGTCATAAATGTAAACGCAAATATACTGGATTAAAATGTTAGTGGTTGGTGTAGCTCAGCAGATAACACCACTACCCTCCAGGGAACCACCACCACATGTGGGAGACTAGGGTTCGATTCCCGGTCTGGGTGACTACGCTGTGCTACACCAATAAGAGTCCTTGGGTAAGACTCCTAACACTACATTGACCTACCTGTAATGTGATTAACCTTGTAAGTCGCTCTGGATAAGAGCGTCAGCTAAATGCTGTAAATGTAAATGTA